>JAUCBJ010006294.1:0-61028 GCA_032718475.1 Nemertoderma westbladi | reverse complement strand
GGGGGGGGGGTCATTGGTCAAAAGCATAAAATATTATTATTATTATTTCATCTGGAACACAATTTATTGAAGATTGAATATCTTAAAACGGCTAGCGAAATCCTTTTTAGTTATCCGGTTATCTTTGTCTGACTGCCCCGCCTGCCTGTCAGATCGACATACAGACACTTTAGACTCCATCAAATTTTAACATTTACGTCGGAAATGAAATCTTCGACCAGAAAAACCCCGTAATGAACATTTTGATGGTTTGACTGTTATGCTGCCTTGAAGTCAAGACTTGCTAATTCTATTCTTCCGCCATTTCAAAAAGTTTGATGATTTTTGCATCTTTATAAAATATGTCTTATTAAAATGTTATTGCCAATTTTAATTAAATAAAATTTATTAATTTAATTAAAAAAAATCTTCTTTAAATAATCTAGCCTCTACGTTTTGTCGATGATTTTGAATTCCACCATTCACCGCTAGGGGGGGGGGGGGGGGGGGGAATGGAGAAATAAATTTTCAAATCTCCATTTGGGGGGGGGGGGGCAATTTACATATTATTATATCAATATTATTTATGAATAATCATTTTCGTTTTGTTATTAAGTTATTCATACCGGTAGAGAGTGCTTTAAACAACAGTACATTTCTGTTCTGCAGGCTTTTACTAAAGTACCCGGTGGACGGTTTCCCGGACGACGGCATCACTCGGTGTCCCGTCTGCGATCGGAGCTTCCCCAGCCTACCCGCCCTCAACGGTCACATGCGACTCCATGGGGGGTACGACAGGCTGTCCCGGGTGGGTCTATACTCCGGGTGCGAGAGGGTCTCCGAACAAGGGAATCAGGTGCGTGGCCGTTAACTGTGTCTAATAATATGGTTGTGAGTTGGGAGTGGCATTGTTTTTAATTTGTTTAAACTCCCATCAGTCCAGCATGTTATTGACTCTAGTTTTAGATCAATTAAAATTGTAGCATTATTTAATACAAATTGAAAATTAATAAATTGTTTTAATGATGCAGGTACATACTGTTACTAACATTTTTATTAATTATAGATTTTTTTAATTCAACTCTGCTAATTCCAAAAACCCACATTAGTAAGGAAGGATGTACAACAACTGGAATTATAATTGACTGGAGACCCAGTCATACATTGATTCCTTTCTCAGATGGTCGGAAGATTTAGCCTCAATAGTGAACGTTTTCTTAAGAAACTACAGCCAGTAGGGCCACAGCTAACAGGAGAGTGAAGTTCACAATAATAGAGAGAGACGTGCAATATGTGCGGTTGTGAGAGATGCGAGGCCGAACCACTGGGAAGCAGCACCGCAAACTTGCTCCAATCACGTTCCCGTTTAATAATAATTGGGCCGACACGCGTAAATATTAGCATTTCAAGTTTTTGCAGATCATTAAATTAAGGATTAGTGTAGTTATTTTAAAATCTTTAAGCAACTAGCGCCAGTCTGTTAACTAATGTGTTTAGTTCGTCACCCTGTATCATTATGTGGTTATATGCACGTCTTGCTCTGCTAGCTCTCCATTCATTGGCCGTGTAAAGACTGTGTAACGGGTTCACACAAATGATGTTGGTGTGTCCAACAACTCAAAATATTACCCCCTACAAAGACAATAATGAAAAGATTGCATTAAGGGGGGGGGGGGTGGGGGGGGGGGGGGTCCCCTCAGGTCAAAATTTTCGTTTTTTGTTTTTTTTATTTCATCTAGAGTAGAATTTAGTGCGGATTTCAAATCTGGAAACGGCTTAGCGAGATCTCTTTTATTTCTCGAGTAATGGCTGGTTTTCCGTCTGTATGTCTGTCTGTCTGTCCATCGAAATATTAAAAAGAGCATAAAATAAGCAATCTTAAATGTTTGCTGTTAGGATTTTTCTTAATGTTGATGTCTGTTTTCATATTTTGAATTATCTAATCACTATGTCTGTATCTCAATCTGTCTCTCAGTTTGTCTGTCTGTCTGTCTGTTTGTATGTCTGTCTGTCTGTCAACATGTCCGTCAAATTTTAATTAATATATATTTAATAGATATTTGTATTACATATTGAACAGTTTGTCTAATGGACTTGTTGTCTACTAGTAAAAACAAATGTGAACCATCATAATATAACAATAGCTAGTAATAATAATTCTGGGAAACAACCATAAACTTATTTTTTTTTTAAATTCCGCAGGCTCTGAGAATAATTCACGTGCTGCGCGAAGTCTTCATGTGCTGTATGAACTTTTCATGTGCCGCGTGAAGGCTTCTCATTCTGATCAAAATAAAAAGCTTTCCGAGGTGCTCGATTAATTAACGTGCTTTGTGAAGAATTTAAGTGCTACGTGAAACCTTCACCTGCTGCGCGGGAACATTTGAAATATATTGTTCTTGAACTTTAAATGCGTTTATCTTGGAATTGTATTTTTCACATTCAAAATACTACTACTCGGCCATTTCTTAACCAATTTTCGAAATTTTTTTTTGATTGATTTCTTTTCGGGTTTTGATCAAAAGTTATCGGTTAGAATTTTGAATTGTGCATATTAATTTCTTGAAATTAGTTAATATCTAATAAGTAATAATTAATATTAGTTAATAATATTTAAAAAATATTTAAGACCTAAATGAAAAATGTAACCGATAAGTTTTGTGGAGCCGAGGATGCTGATTCAGAAAAACCAAGTTTCGAAAATTTTCGCCCAAAATTGTGAGACTAGTAGTGTTTGTAATGAAATTAACAATTTTGCTGGTGGCCGCTAGAGGGCGACGCAAATTTGAAATTTTTTTTTTGAATCCAATCTTTGGCCATATGTTAATCCCCCGAAAGGTATAAAATATACAAAACTACACACAAGCAGAAATTATAGCCATTTGCAAAAAAGGTCCATAGGGTGGTGTACCCCCCCCCCCCCCCCCCCCCCCCCCCCTTAAAGGCAAGTGTGCGAGGAACATAATGCTTCAAGGCCCGGACCTACTAGCGCAGTTTGGCAGACAAACCGATCTATCTCCAGTGTACTAGATTGGTGCTTCAAACTACGTAACTTTCGAACGAACAGTGCGCTTTTCCATCTCTGTACTGAAACTTGCAGATAGTGTGGAATTATCAACGGTATATGGTTGGTTATAATAATAGCCAGGTAGAGTACGACTACCGCCACCCTAACGCCTGTAACCGTGGTAGTTGTCATACTAGATTTAGATTCTTGACACACCCCTCTATGTGGATGTGAAACATGCCGATCAGATGTCAATTCTCAATATAATGCATTCAATCCTATTATAGTCTCCACTGATTTTTATTTAATTTCATACTATACCTAACGGCTAACGGTCAGGTTTTTTGCTTTTGCAGCTTTAGAAATAAATTAAATACTAAAGACTGATTCACTTTAAGGAATTTATTGTTATGAATCATTTTACAGGAGTTTACCACTGCCATGGAGCCTGCAACGACTAACCACCCAGATCGTTCAACCCAACCCTCACTAGATATCAGGGACATGATTTCTACCTCGATTCAGGTAAACTATATGTAGACCACAGTAACTGTTTATGCATTCAACATTTTACTGAGTGGAATTTTTCAAATCAAGTGAAAATATTTTCTATTTCGAGGTTATCTACTGTATCTATTCATATAATTTCCACAAACAATGTCATATTTTTTTTTTATAAATAAATACCTACTATCAGTGTCGTCCCTGCAAAATTCTACGCGCAAGCATGCAAAGCAACCCACCCGAAGGCTCCTCTTTCGATTGCTGCTACCCGAAGGTAGGGCGTAGGGGTGGGCGCTACACTACTAGGATCGGCATGCTGCATTACATTTTTAAGAATGCTGTGTCGGCTTGACGACAAAATTGCGCCGCCACAACTCACTATCACCCATGACATTTGCTAGATCATCCGCATCTTCAAGGCCAGTGTACTTTAAGATGCGTCTCAAGAAAGTCATGGGCTGTCCACCATGCTTATTCACTCCATGAGGCTGCCAAAGTACAAGATTATGCACTGGCTGGTCCTCACGGCGAAAGCAATGTCCTGCAAAGCGGAGGCGACTTTGTTCTAGTGGAATGGGCGCTACAACTCATAGCCCAAGTTTTGCTGCCAGTTTTATAGATGTGACCTAGGGCTAGCCCCGTCGTTTATGTGGTACGCTCATGGTTGGATAGTCAATTCATGGTTGGTCGTTAAATTTATTCGCAATTTACACATCAAACTAAAAAAATATTTCCTTATTCATTCAATTTCACAACGTTTGAATACCATTCGAAAGCAATACCGGCACAACCGGTTGTTTGGAGTTCCGATACCGGCACGGCCGGTAGTTTGGAGTTCCGATACCGGCACGGCCGGTAGTTTGGAGTTCCGATACCGGCACAGCCGGTTGTTTGGAGTTCCGATACCGGCACAGCCGGTTGTTTGGAGTTCCGATACCGGCACAGCCGGTTGTTTGGAGTTCCGATACCGGCACAGCCGGTTGTTTGGAGTTCCGATACCGGCACAGCCGGTTGTTTGGAGTTCCGATACCGGCACAGCTGGTTGTTTGGAGTTCCGATACCGGCACAGCCGGTTGTTTGGAGTTCCGATACCGGCACAGCCGGTTGTTTGGAGTTCCGATACCGGCACAGCCGGTTGTTTGGAGTTCCGATACCGGCACAGCCGGTTGTTTGGAGTTCCGATACCGGCACAGCCGGTAGTTTGGAGTTCCGATACCGGCACAGCCGGTTGTTTGGAGTTCCGATACCGGCACAGCCGGTTGTTTGGAGTTCCGATACCGGCACAGCCGGTTGTTTGGAGTTCCGATACCGGCACAGCCGGTAGTTTGGAGTTCCGATACCGGTTGAAAATTTCGGTACCGGCACATCACTGATGATTGTCCCTGCGCAGAATCGGCTGACGTTTCTCACCCAATACAACAAATTAAGAGGCTAAGTATATTTAAGTTTTATTTTTTTAAGAATTCAATTTTCGTTGTTTAATTTATTTAATTATCTCATTTACTTTTTCCCTTTAGCGGAATCCCCGTGCAAGCGATACGATTCTGAGACCGTTGCAGCTAGTCGACCTGCACCCGGAATCTGTGGTCGCACACGACAGTAACCAAGCAACCTCTAGTTCCCTCACCAACGCCCTATTTGCCAGTCTACAACCGCCTTACCAACCAACCTTCTTCGATATTTTACCTCCTGTGGCTCGTAAGTAGATCAATATAATATAAAAATATTATTAAAATTATCATTTTTTTTAGTAAATAGTTATTTTACTGCTTGGTGTCTGGTGTTTTTGCTTGGTGTCTGGTGTTTTTGCTTGGTGTTAGCTTTATGACGATTGACGTATCCGATTTCAAGGTATTCGCACATAAACTCTCATCCAATATTATTGGTGAGGCGATAGTTGCATAGCGGTAAAATTGTTAGGGGTTGGCATGAAGGGATGTGGCGGCAATGTCATAATGGCTAGAATTGTTAATTACAATTACAATATCATTGAATAGCGAAGGTAAAACTGATAGTATTAAACATTACCGGTAAATTGTCAGTTTTATATTTTAATGAATTTCTATGAAAGTCTTGTTCTAGTTTTAAATCATACAACGTTATGTAGAATGAAAACTCTTATTTGTGAGGTAATATGTCATCTAATTTTTATTTCTATAAAATTCTTCCGTACAGCGTACCCCCATACAGAAGGGCCAGGACCCCGGCCCCCCAGTGCGACATTAGTGACCCCTTCCCTGCCCCCGTACGCCCTGCAGTACACAGTGGGTGCCCCTCCGGCTATCAGCTCCTTCTCCGTGGGAGTTGCTCCCGCTATTACCTCCCTCACACACGACCTCCCTAACTCATTGGGTGTTCGTACGAAAGATGGTGAGTTTGTGTTCATACTACTCATAGTACAACTACAGTGAATACATTGGGCCAGAATTTAGGAACATTCGTAGTTAAAGATGACTTTATTACTACATTATCGTTAAATATAATTTACTGCCGTTGTCAAAGTCATTTAGTTATTTGATTGGAATGCAGATGTTATTTAATGTTATGAATACCAAGGTTTTTTTTCAGATTTTATTGTATTGTTTTGTCCTTAAATTGTCACTGCGGTCACAAAACGATACCGATTATATAGTATTATATATATACCCCTGTAATCGTCTTTTTGAACTCTTTTCAGATCAAAGACACCCAGGTTTTTTTCTGTAGAAGTAAATTATATAATATTTAATTATTTGTATGTGTACTAGTATTGCAACGGATCCCGATCCCGGTTGAAAAATATCGGGTTTTTTTCGGGATTTGCTATATCTGAATTTATCTTACCTGCAGCTTCAAATTTGTATAAAAATATAAAATTTTTGTCAATAACAAAAACATATATTAAAAATTATGAATAATAAGTAAAAGAACTCGTTTTGCTTATTACAACTACCTACTGATAGTGCTAGTGTTACAGTAGCCTTACCTTAGCATACCGGTACCCTTCATGTGTGTAAATGCATAACCCATAGAATAACATTATTTCTAGGGGAGTGCCCGATTGACCATTTTCGAACCGGCCATACCGGAACCGGGGCCGGATTTGTAAAAAAATCCGGCCTTTAATATCCGAAATTTAAAAGAAAATTTGTTTGATGTTTTTTTTTCGAAAATTTACATTATTGTAAATTTTGTCAACAATTCGTTGAAATGGAAATCGGGCCAAAAATTAAATCCGGCCGGAGCTGGAACCGGATATTTTTCTCAAAATCCGGCCAGAATTCCGGCCCGGCCGGATATCCGACACACCCCTAATTATTTCGATCTTTCAGTTCGTTCAGTCATTGGTTGATTGATGAAGGATTGATTAACATGATTTATAACAGATTTCTGAATTTATATAGAAAAGTACAAAACTGACCTTAGGTTTAATACCTTAAACTGTTTTGTTTTAGGGTTAGCAATATAACCAACTCATCATATCACATCATATCTCTTATCTGAATCACATAAAATGTGTAGCTTAATTTTATCAATTCAGAGTTTCTCCTGTTGTTTAGCTGTTTATCTATTAATTGAGGTATGACGTCACCGCTCAGTGTATTATTAATTCCTTTATATATATTCACAGTCGTCCGGTCGACCATTAAAGAGGAAAAAGAGAAAAACATGGTGCCAACTAGCGAACCAATGTCGAATCCGCAAACTATCGGAGCTTCTAATGATTTCCAGACGCGCCGAAGCGATCAGTATAACTCAGTGACTAGAAAACGCCTTCTCTTGCCGGCATACGTAGACGTTAGTGTTGAATACTTCATTTTATTAAAAAAAAAAACATTAATATGAATGATATGGGTTCTATTTGATTCGGCATTTTTATTGGTTAATTATTATTTCACCTCTAAAAATCAAATTTTTGACAAATAATATATTATTTTTTTACGTGAAATAAATGATTTTCTTCCGCGTAAAAAAATCATTTTTTTGCGCGTTAAAAATTTATTTGTAGAGGTAAAAATATTAACGAATAATAATGCCAAATGTATGCCGCATTCTATATAGGCCTGATCGTTAATGTAATAGGAGTTATATTGCCAGCCACAATGTTGTTCTCACAGCTACCGCATTGTCGCCGCCTGATATATTCAAGTAAAACAAATTAACGCAGTTAACAGCTGCAGCGATGTTCCGATAGGATATACTAGAGATTATCTGTGACTCTGTGAGATAGCTTAGGTTGTAGATGTAGTAGACCCCGCCCTTCATGAAGAAACCATATTGATCCAGGAGTCCACATGTATTACATAGACATTTATAAGACAAAGTCTCAAGGAAAACGAAACTTCTTTATAAATACTCGCAAAATGAATTATATTTACTGATTCATTTATAGCACAATAACAATAAGTTTAATTGAATGATTAGATATCGATAAAGTAATGGACTATATAGTAATGAAATTCTAAATGATCGATTCGATATACAACAATGATTAACCTAACTAAATACATAATCACAAATGTAAGAGAGAATAATTCTCTCCTTTACTTACTTAGGGTTAATAGGCCTACAATAATTATTGTTGTGCAAAATACGGTAGGAAGCGACTAAATACACCGCGAATACGGTTCGTATCCGGTCAAATAAACACATTCCAGAAAATAAACGGCCAATCCAGTATGCGGAGGGTGTGTCGCTAGCTGAGTGAGTGACTAAGTCTGTATGCGGTCTCTCAGGTAGTCTAGCAGGGCAGTGGTACCCTTGGCTAGGATGGCGGACCTTGGCTGACGAAAAGGGTTGCCAGCCAGCTGGAGAGACCTTAGTGACGTCATCAGACTGAGCTCCGGGGGCACCAGGGTTATGTTGTTGTTCTGTAGGTCAAGGGAAGACAGATGCTCTAGGTTTGCCAACGACTTGTGGTCTATCATGGCGATGGCGTTGTCATTGGCTAGAATTGTTTCCAATGATGTCATTGAGTATAGAACTTCCGGTAGGTTGTTGAATTTATTGCAGGAGATAACGATCTCCTGGAGAGAGGCGAGGTCGCTTAGGTTTTGAGGCAGTTCCGAGAGTAGGTTGTTCCGCAGGTCGAGATGGGAGAGACGAAGGAAGAGGTTGAGTTGGTTGGGAGTTTGGGCGAGCTTGTTAAAGGCGAGGTTCAATTGTCTGAGACTCGTGGTTAAGGGAAGGGCCTCGTCCAGGGGTAGAGAAGCCAGTTGGTTGTGGCTAAGGTTGACTACCTCCACTGACGCGCTGACTCCTTGGGACCAGACAGACTGGGGCACCAGGGCCTCCTTCTTACCGCTGTAATCCAGCGTCTTGTAGTTGACGGCGACCTGGCTATTCCCGAAGTACTCGCTCTTCTCGCTCGGCTCTGGTTCTACCACTCGGCTCCTTAGATACTCGAGCAGCGCCTGTGTACCCCGGGAAACTATATCCCGTCGGATTGAACGTAAGGGATTTCCCTCGATCCCTAGGGATTTAAGCTGAGGGAGTGATCCTAAAGACAGAGGCAGAGAGGTTATGTTATTGTTGGATACGTCGAGGCGTTCCAACAGTTTGAGCGAGGCCAGAGTGTCCGGTAGATCTGTTAGTTTGTTGTCTCTTAGGTCTAGCACGCTGACCCCTTGTATCTCATCAATGTTGGAGGTTAGCAACTCGGTTAACCTGTTGTCTCCCATGTGGAGTTCCTTTAGTTTGCTCGCGTTGTAGAGAGTTGGAATCCCGGTGAGTCGGTTGTGTCTCAGGTACAGTTGCTCGAGGTTCCTTAGACATCCGAGCTCGCTTGGTAGCTCTACCATCTGGTTGCTATTCGCTTCTATCGCCCGTAGATTAACAGCTCCGCAAATCTCTTTGGGGAGACCCTGCAGCCGGTTGTTAGTTACCATTAGTTGGGTGAGCGATGTCATAGACCCCAGACACGGGGGGAGACTCGCCAACTCATTATCCCTAACGTCTAGTAACTCGAGACACACCAAGTTGTTTACTTCGATACCTAGATGGCGTAGTTTGTTGTGGCTGAGTTGGAGGGATTTCAGGTTGATTAGGTTAGTAAAAGTGGCAGGCAAGGCGAGTAGGCGATTGTGGCTGACGTTGAGACTTTTTAGTTGAAGGAGAGAGCCGATGGATTGCGGGAGCGAGTTTAATTTGTTATCTTGTAGGTCGAGTATCGTCAGCTCCGATAGCTGCTCCACTTGCGGGGACAGTTCGAGGAGTTGGTTTGAGGATAGAAGGAGCTTGGTTAGCGGTTCCTGTTCCCACCATGACTCCTGTTCTCCTCCCCCGAACGTGTCCAATCGTTCGTCCTCCGGCGGCGCTCGGTTGATCTCCCACACACTGTCCGGTACGGAACTCAGACTCCGATTGGACACGTTCAGTTGGCCGGTCTTCCGTGCCTGTTTGAGGAGGGCCTCAGATACACCCGTAGTTGGTATATCTTCCTGCTTGGTTGGGCGTCGCGGTGGTTTAAACTTTTGACGAGTTTGGGCCATGTTCGTTCAATCTTTGCCAGTCTGCAGCATATACATATATAACAGTATAAACAAACAGTATAACTAAACTGTCTGACTGTATAAAATTCTGGATTACGCTACTGCAAAACCAGTACAACAGCGTTGCAGCTGGCAAAACCAGTACAACGGCGTTGCACGGTTGCAGCTGTGCTGTAGTAATAGGGTCTACGATAAACTGTCAGACTATTGGATTATGCAAATCTACCTACCGAAACCGACTGCTTTGGTTGGGAGTTGGTTCCAAATATTTCTGGTTTTTATCATCCAAATTTCTTGTAATACTGGGATATGTATTTTTTCAATATTTTAAAATTATAACGAACCTGTCTTTAGACTGGGTAGTTTTTGTCTAAAGCTGAGGCCGGCAAAAACACGATGGATATATTTACCTATATCACTCACTATATATGTCACTATATCACTCACTATGTATGTTCACCAAATGGCTTGAAACCACTTGCATGCATTGTAAAATTGTAAACGCAAGTATTTATCAATTGTTGTCTAGTTGTTGAATAAAAAAGTTGGGAACGATTCGAAGTGCGATATTCGAAATATTTGCATATTTTCAACATTATTGAACGCGAAATTAAATACCCACAACTCCCTTGCTTGAAATGTTTTTCAGGTGATTGATATTTAGCAATTATTATGAGGTTACTTACTACTGAAATCTGACAGAATGCCAAACGTATTATTATAGTTCTATCTCTATTCAGCCAGTTAGTGTAATGTCAAGCAGTACATCATTTATATATCGTATGTATCTATAGGGCCTATTGTCATCGTTATAATACTGTCATCAACTTAGGCTAAGCTCAATTGTAATGCAAAGGCTTAGTAGGTTTTGTATATCTGGGACGTTTACAACAGCTGTCGATTAAACTAACAAAACCATAAAACTGAACCAGGGTGGCTGCCAGCCGGGTACCAACGGCTGTTGGGTAGACTTAAGGGAACATTTCACAAACTTTAATAGGAGGCTTGTACATGTACATTATATTGGTTGCTCCGATGTTTTTATTAGGCTAACTGAGAATGTATCAGGTATAAATACTGTAATTATAGTGTTCTTTATTTTATTTATCTAATACAGAAAAGACCCCTCCGCAGAATAAACTGCTCTTTTGGGCCGTTTCTCAGGTTGTGGATATGGATAACATTTCACACATCATCGTAGTAATTGTGATTATGATTTGTTTGTCTAGTAAGCGACTGTGTATTACATTAGATGGGAGGCAGTTTTTTGGTTGATGCAAGTCATTCTTGGTTTGCATCTTCCAATCCCATCTGTTTCTTGGAGTCTGTGTAAGACAGGTTCGTTTAAAGCCATCTTGATGGCGTTCTAGTATACAAAAAGGAATTAATCAATCACGCAAAATGAAAAAAAGATTTAAAAAATTTAGTTATAATTTATCCTGTTCCTCGAACCACCACGTTATTAACACTGTGGCGCTATTTCAAGCCACAGCCTGAGATATCTCGATTCCTTACATTAACATATCTTAGTATTTAAAATAAATTAAAATTTAATTGTACTATATTTTACTAATTTTATTTATTAATTTATTTTACATATCCATGGAATTTATAAAGAGCGTCTTATTAAGTTTGAAAGACGAAAGGCGCATAGGATTTGAGAAATCGTATTTTACTTGGTTCAAAATAATTTTAAAACGTTAATAACTTCAATGAAAACTAAACAAACTAAGAAAAATATTTGTGTGGGGAAAATTTGCAGTTCTCCAGTCAGCCGCTAGAGTTCGAAATGCCTGAAAGTGAAAACAATTTTTTCCTTATGATAATTTTTCCAACACCACATTCGATACATGTATATGTATCGAAAATACTTCGCAACCGTTCACCTAACATGAATCTATCAGGTTTGTTTGTACGTCTTTTTATCTATGTTCCTGTTTGCCTAGGTGACGTCACACTGTGAACTGGGTGTGATTCAGACCAGCCCAGTAACACCTGTTTCCCCTTCTGTCCCCCTATCAAAGCAGCCTACTCCGTGGCCCTTTCCGCCATCAGCAGACTCGCTGTTAATGACAACAACCCACTTGGTAGCCGACCAACTGCAAGTCGGGTCGTCCCAGATCCGCCCCAATCCAACCGGTCCCCGAGTGCCTCACCACAACCACACCGCGCTGCTAATGGATGACTCAATTCAACGGGCAGGGGATGTAAGTCGCCCAGCAGCTGGTCCTCGCCCCGATGGCACATTAACTGTCTTCCCCGACAGAATCTACCAGCCCTCAACCAATCAGCTACCTTTCAGTGACAGATCCTCCCAGCCTTCAACCAATCATCTACCTTTCAGTGACAGAATCTCCCAGCCTTCAACCAAACAGCTACCTTTCAGTGACCGATCCTCCCAGCCCTCAACCAATCAGCTACCTTTCGGTGACATAACTTCTCAGCCCTCAACCAATCAGCTACCTTTCGGAGACATAACCTCACAGCCATCAACTAATCAGCTATCTTTCAGTGACAGAACCTCCCTGCCATCAACCAATCAGCTACCTTTCAGTGACAGAGAATCCCATCCATCAACCAATCAGCTACCTTTCAGTGTCAGAACCTCCCAGCCTTCAACCAATCATCTACCTTTCAGTGTCAGAACCTCCCAGCCCTCAACCAATCAGCTACCTTTCGGAGACATAACCTCACAGCCATCAACTAATCAGCTATCTTTCAGTGAAAGAACCTCCCTGCCATCAACCAATCAGCTACCTTTCAGTGTCAGAACCTCCCAGCCCTCAACCAATCAGCTCCCTTTCGGCGACAGAACCTCCCAACCCTCAACCAATCAGCTGCCCTATCGAGCCTCGCACACAGGTAGAACGACGATTCCCGCTCCGATATCAGACTACGAGGAGTTTAATGAGACGAATATTCTTGACGACGGATCCCTAGTTTACTCACATTCCGACCACGTCAGAAGTCCAACTCTATTGGCTAATTTAAAGGTTGGATTTACTACATCTAAATATCTTGGCTGTATATTGATAACGAACTATTCAGTATTTAACTGCTATAGATTTTTGTCTATATAATAACCAAAACTCGTATTCATAGATTTGGGACCATTCTTAAAATTAATAATTAACGCAAGGAAGGGGGTGGGTGTCCTTGTGCAACTTCTCGTGACAGTTTCTGGCATAAGGGGGGGGGGGGGGGGGGGGGGATTGTTCGAAAAATGTGACAACAAACTTGTTTAGTCAAAGAATATCAAGTGGATTACCCTATCTAAAAACTTTCAGTTTGGTGCCCACTTCCCAGCCAGTCAACCTCTATTGTGACTCTACCACACCATTGTAGATTACAGGCAACGGTAGGTAAGTAAAGTAGGCGCTCATGCCTTGGCCTATCACCTAAACTGAGCTCTACTGCTGTATACGTAATGGAGAAGAATAATATATTTCACGGAAATATTTCATGATTTCTATGTTTAATATAAAGTAATTACATGTTGCATGACGTATCATAGGATAGAGGGAAGGGGGCCGAGCTATCCTGATACTTTTTCCACCATGCAATAATGAGTCCGCCATGCAGTAATGAGTCCACCATATAGTAATGAGTCCACCATATAGTAATGAGTCCGCCTTGCAGTAATGGGTCCGCCATGCAGTAATGAGTCCACCATATAGTAATGAGTCCGCCTTGCAGTAATGGGTCCGCCATGCAGTAATGAGTCCTTCATGCAATAACGGGTCCACCATGCAGTAATGGGTCCACCATGCAGTAATGGGTCCATCATGCAGCAATGGGTCCACCATGCTGTGATGGGTCCACCCTATAGTAATGAATCCACCATGCAGTAATGGGTCCACCATGCAGTAATGGGTCCACCATATAATAATGAGTCCACCATGCAGTAATGTATCCACCATGCAGTAATGAGTCCGCCATGCAGTAATGTATCCACCATGCAGTAATGAGTCCGCCATGCAGTAGTGAGTCCGCCATGTAGTAATGGGTCCACAATATAGTGATGAGTCCACCATGCAATAATGTATCCACCATGCAGTAATGAGTCCACCATGCAGTAATAGGTCCGCCATGCAGTAATGAGTCCACCATGCAGTAATGGGCCCACCATTCAGGAATGAGTCCATCATGCAGTAATGTGTCCACCATGCAGTAATGGGTCCACAATAATGAGTCCACCATGCAGTAATGAGTCCACCATGCAGTAATAGGTCCGCCATGCAGTAATGGGTCCACCATGCAGTAATGGGTCCACCATATAGTAATGAGTCCGCCATGCAGTAATGAATCCTCCATGCAGTAATGAGTCCACCATATATTAATGAGTCCAGCATGCAGTAATGGGTCCACCATGCAGTAATGAGTCCACCATGCAGTAATGAGTCCGCCATGCAGTAATGGGTCCACCATGCAGTAATGGGCCCACCATGCAGTAATGAGTCCATCATGCAGTAATGTGTCCACCATGCAGTAATGGGTCCACAATAATGAGTCCACCATGTAGTAATGTGTCCATCATGCAGTAATGTGTCCACCATGCAGTAATGGGTCCATAATAATGAGTCCACCATGCAGCAATGGGTCCACCATGCAGTAATGGGTCCACCATGCAGTAATGTGTCCACTATTCAGTAATGAGTCCACCATTCAGTAATGGGTCCACTATTCAGTAATGAGTCCGCCATGCAATAATGGGTCCACCATGCAGTAATGGGTCCACTATTCAGTAACGAGTCCACCATGCAGTAATGGGTCCACCATGCAGTAATAGGTCCGCCATGCAGTAATGGGTCCACCATGCAGTAATGGGCCCACCATGCAGTAATGAATCCATCATGCAGTAATGTGTCTACCATGCAGTAATGGGTCCACAATAATGAGTCCACCATGCAGTAATGAGTTCATCATGCAGTAGTTGGTCCGCCATGCAGTAATGGGTCCACCATGCAGTAATGGGCCCACCATGCAGTAATGAGTCTATCATGCAGTAATGTGTCCACCATGCAGTAATGGGTCCACTATTCAGTAATGAGTCCACCATGCAGTAGTTGGTCCGCCATGCAGTAATGGGTCCACCATGCAGTAATGGGCCCACCATGCAGTAATGAGTCTATCATGCAGTAATGTGTCCACCATGCAGTAATGGGTCCACTATTCAGTAATGAGTCCACCATGTAGTAATAGGTCCGCCATGCAGTAATGGGTGCACCATGCAGTAATGGGTCAACCATGCAGTAATGGGTCCACTATTCAGTAATGAGTCCACCATGCAGTAATGGTTCCACCATGCAGTAATGGGCCCACCATGCAGTAATGAGTCCACCATGCAGTAATGTGTCCACCATGCAGTAATGGGTCCACTATTCAGTAATGAGTCCACCATTCAGTAATGGGTCCACTATTCAGTAATGAGTCCACCCTGCAGTAATAGGTCCGCCATGCAGTAATGAGTCCACCATGCAGTAATATGTCCGCCATGCAGTAATGGGTCCACCATGCAGTAATGAGTCCACCATGTAGTAATAGGTCCACCCTATATTAATGAGTATTTATATTTTGTAACAAAAAATTTTATAAACACACTTGCGTCACTTCTAGGGGTAATCAACCAGTTATAGTACAGTCTACTTCAATATTTAGCAACTTTGTTTATTTTCACAACTTCACCCGCAGGTTGAGCACGCCAACGTCTTTAAGTTCCCTACCGGTGCGGGGTACCGTAACTCTAAGCAACCAACGACTCCCCCAGCCAAGTCATCCAAACCCTCAGCCCCCGCTCCCGGTACTGTATTCCGGTTCCCCCCGGTACCTAAGTTCACTGACGGCTGCTCCAACAACTCTATACTTCAGGCCAACTCCATGCTAGAGTTGGATCTCAACCAGGTGGAGCTACAGCAAGACGATAAGCCCTCCTCATTGGCTAGTCGCGTTCAGCCGCCTCCGCCGTTGCAGTTGAACGGGGAGACTAGCGCGTCTACTACCAGTCGCAAGGTGCAGTTTAGCGACGCGGTACAGGAAAAGGATATCACTCCCGACTCCTCAAGTTCCGGCGATTGTCTGCCTGTAAGTTATTGTTGATCTAAGCTGATTTCACACATATATATGTGTTACAAACATACGGAAATGCGTGGCTCTGCCCGGGTGGAGTAAATGTCAGGACGATGTGCCGTGCCCAGTTCCCGGACAGTGGCACGGTTCCCGGACAGTGTGCCCGGATCCTGGACGAGGATAGAGGGCCCGGATGGAATATGCGTCCAATCGATGTGTATCAGGATCGCAGATGGAGTTATTATCCAGACTATTCAGGTGTAACCAAGTGTTCACTAATCTGTTTCTCTCGTTTTCTCCACAGGATACTCCCGCCACTCTGGTCATTGACACGGGAATCCGGACAGGATATCCTAATAGGAGCAGTCGGAACTCCTCGGTCGGAGAGGTTGACGTTGAGACTGTAGACGAAGACGGCGAGGACGACGTCTTCCTGCGGTTCGATCCTCAAACGAAACCGATTGGTCGGAGAGAACGCCACATACCGGAGCCACTAAATATACCCAACGAAGTAAGTTTAGAGAACGCCACATACCGGAGCCACTAAATATACCCAACGAAGTAAGTTTAGAGAACGCCACATACCGGAGCCACTAAATATACCCAACGAAGTAAGTTGAGAGAACGCCACATACCGGAGCCACTAAATATACCCAACGAAGTAAGTTGAGAGAACGCCACATACCGGAGCCACTAAATATACCCAATGAAGTAAGTTTAGAGAACGCCACATACCGAGCCACTAAATATACCCAACGAAGTAAGTTTAGAGAACACCACATACCGGAGCCACTAAATATACCCAACGAAGTAAGTTTAGAGAACACCACATACCGGAGCCACTAAATATACCCAACGAAGTAAGTTTAGAGAACGCCACATACCGGAGCCACTAAATATACCCAACGAAGTAAGTTTAGAGAACGCCACATACCGGAGCCACTAAATATACCCAACGAAGTAAGTTTAGAGAACGCCACATACCGAGCCACTAAATATACCCAACGAAGTAAGTTTAGAGAACACCACATACCGGAGCCACTAAATATACCCAACGAAGTAAGTTTAGAGAACACCACATACCGGAGCCACTAAATATACCAACGGAGTAAGTTTAGAGAACGCCACATACCGGAGCCACTAAATATACCCAACGAAGTAAGTTTAGAGAACGCCACATACCGGAGCCACGAAATATACCTAACGAAGTAAGTTTAGAGAACGTCACATACCGGGGCCACTAAATATACCCAACGAAGTAAGTTTAGAGAACGCCACATACCGGAGCCACTAGATATACCCAACGAAGTAAGTTTAGAGTACGCCACATACCGGAGCCACTAAATATACCCATCGAAGTAAGTTTAGAGAACGCCACATACCGGAGCCACGAAATATACCTAACGAAGTAAGTTTAGAGAACGCCACATACCGGAGCCACTAAATATACCCAACGAAGTAAGTTTAGAGAACGCCACATACCGGAGCCACTAGATATACCCAACGAAGTAAGTTTAGAGTACGCCACATACCGGAGCCACTAGATATACCCAACGAAGTAAGTTTAGAGTACGCCACATACCGGAGCCACTAGATATACCCAACGAAGTAAGTTTAGAGTACGCCACATACCGGAGCCACTAAATATACCCAACGAAGTAAGTTTAGAGAACGCCACATACCGGAGCCACTAAATATACCCAACGAAGTAAGTTTAGAGAACGCCACATACCGGAGCCACTAAATATACCCAACGAAGTAAGTTTAGAGAACGCCACATACCGGAGCCACTAGATATACCCAACGAAGTAAGTTTAGAGTACGCCACATACCGGAGCCACTAAATATACCCATCGAAGTAAGTTTAGAGAACGCCACATACCGGAGCCACGAAATATACCTAACGAAGTAAGTTTAGAGAACGTCACATACCGGGGCCACTAAATATACCCAACGAAGTAAGTTTAGAGTACGCCACATACCGGAGCCACTAAATATACCCATCGAAGTAAGTTTAGAGAACGCCACATACCGGAGCCACTAAATATACCCAACGAAGTAAGTTTAGAGAACGCCACATACCGGAGCCACTAAATATACCCAACGAAGTAAGTTTAGAGAACGCCACATACCGGAGCCACTAAATATACCCAACGAAGTAAGTTTAGAGAACGCCACATACCGGAGCCACTAAATATACCCAATGAAGTAAGTTTAGAGAAAGCCACATACCGGAGCCACTAAATATACCCAATGAAGTAAGTTTAGAGAACGCCACATACCGGAGCCACTAAATATACCCAACGAAGTAAGTTTAGAGAACGCCACATACCGGAGCCACTAAATATACCCAACGAAGTAAGTTTAGAGAGCGCCACATACCGGAGCCACGAAATATACCTAACGAAGTAAGTTTAGAGAACGCCACATACCGGAGCCACTAAATATACCCAACGAAGTAAGTTTAGAGAACGCCACATACCGGAGCCACTAAATATACCCAACGAAGTAAGTTTAGAGAACGCCACATACCGGAGCCACTAAATATACCCAATGAAGTAAGTTTAGAGAACGCCACATACCGGAGCCACTAAATATACCCAACGAAGTAAGTTTAGAGAACGCCACATACCGGAGCCACTAAATATACACACCGAATTAAGTTTAGAGAACGCCACATACCGGAGCCACTAAATATACCCAACGAAGTAAGTTAGAGAACGCCACATACCGGAGCCACTAAATATACCCAACGAAGTAAGTTTAGAGAACGCCACATACCGGAGCCACTAAATATACCCAACGAAGTAAGTTTAGAGAACGCCACATACCGGAGCCACTAAATATACCTAACGAAGTAAGTTTAGAGAACGCCACATACCGGAGCCACTAAATATACCCAACGAAGTAAGTTTAGAGAACGCCACATACCGGAGCCACTAAATATACCCAACGAAGTAAGTTTAGAGAACGCCACATACCGGAGCCACTAAATATACCCAACGAAGTAAGTTTAGAGAACGCCACATACCGGAGCCACTAAATATACCCAACGAAGTAAGTTTAGAGAACGCCACATACCGGAGCCACTAAATATACCCAACGAAGTAAGTTTAGAGAACGCCACATACCGGAGCCACTAAATATACCCAACGAAGTAAGTTTAGAGAACGCCACATACCGGAGCCACTAAATATACCCAACGAAGTAAGTTAGAGAACGCCACATACCGGAGCCACTAAATATACCCAACGAAGTAAGTTTAGAGAACGCCACATACCGGAGCCACTAAATATACCCAACGAAGTAAGTTTAGAGAACGCCACATACCGGAGCCACTAAATATACCCAACGAAGTAAGTTTAGAGAACGCCACATACCGGAGCCACTAAATATACCCAACGAAGTAAGTTTAGAGAACGCCACATACCGGAGCCACTAAATATACCCAACGAAGTAAGTTTAGAGAACGCTACATACCGGAGCTTCTAAATATACCCAACGAAGTAAGTTAGAGAACGCCACATACCGGAGCCACTAAATATACCCAACGAAGTAAGTTTAGAGAACGCTACATACCGGAGCTTCTAAATATACCCAACGAAGTAAGTTAGAGAACGCCACATACCGGAGCCACTAAATATACCCAACGAAGTAAGTTTAGAGAACGCCACATACCGGAGCCACTAAATATACCCAACGAAGTAAGTTTAGAGAACGCTACATACCGGAGCTTCTAAATATACCCAACGAAGTAAGTTAGAGAACGCCACATACCGGAGCCACTAAATATACCCAACGAAGTAAGTTTAGAGAACGCCACATACCGGAGCCACTAAATATACCCAACGAAGTAAGTTTAGAGAACGCCACATACCGGAGCCACTAAATATACCCAACGAAGTAAGTTTAGAGAACGCCACATACCGGAGCCACTAAATATACCCAACGAAGTAAGTTTAGAGAACGCCACATACCGGAGCCACTAAATATACCCAACGAAGTAAGTTTAGAGAACGCCACATACCGGAGCCACTAAATATACCCAACGAAGTAAGTTAGAGAACGCCACATACCGGAGCCACTAAATATACCCAACGAAGTAAGTTTAGAGAACGCCACATACCGGAGCCACTAAATATACCCAACGAAGTAAGTTAGAGAACGCCACATACCGGAGCCACTAAATATACCCAACGAAGTAAGTTTAGAGAACGCCACATACCGGAGCCTCTAAATATACCCAACGAAGTAAGTTAGAGAACGCCACATACCGGAGCCACTAAATATACCCAACGAAGTAAGTTTAGAGAACGCCACATACCGGAGCCACTAAATATACCCAACGAAGTAAGTTTAGAGAACGCCACATACCGGAGCCACTAAATATACCCAACGAAGTAAGTTTAGAGAACGCCACATACCGGAGCCACTAAATATACCCAACGAAGTAAGTTAGAGAACGCCACATACCGGAGCCACTAAATATACCCAACGAAGTAAGTTTAGAGAACGCCACATACCGGAGCCACTAAATATACCCAACGAAGTAAGTTTAGAGAACGCCACATACCGGAGCCACTAAATATACCCAACGAAGTAAGTTAGAGAACGCCACATACCGGAGCCACTAAATATACCCAACGAAGTAAGATTAGAGAACGCCACATACCGGAGCCACTAAATATACCCAACGAAGTAAGTTTAGAGAACGCCACATACCGGAGCCACTAAATATACCCAACGAAGTAAGTTTAGAGAACGCTACATACCGGAGCCACTAAATATACCCAACGAAGTAAGTTTAGAGAACGCCACATACCGGAGCCACTAAATATACCCAACGAAGTAAGTTTAGAGAACGCCACATACCGGAGCCACTAAATATACCCAACGAAGTAAGTTTAGAGAACGCCACATACCGGAGCCACTAAATATACCCAACGAAGTAAGTTTAGAGAACGCCACATACCGGAGCCACTAAATATACCCAACGAAGTAAGTTTAGAGAACGCCACATACCGGAGCCACTAAATATACCCAACGAAGTAAGTTTAGAGAACGCCACATACCGGAGCCACTAAATATACCCAACGAAGTAAGTTAGAGAACGCCACATACCGGAGCCACTAAATATACCCAACGAAGTAAGTTTAGAGAACGCCACATACCGGAGCCACTAAATATACCCAACGAAGTAAGTTTAGAGAACGCCACATACCGGAGCCACTAAATATACCCAACGAAGTAAGTTGAGAGAACGCCACATACCGGAGCCACTAAATATACCCAACGAAGTAAGTTTAGAGAACGCCACATACCGGAGCCACTAAATATACCCAACGAAGTAAGTTTAGAGAACGCTACATACCGGAGCTTCTAAATATACCCAACGAAGTAAGTTAGAGAACGCCACATACCGGAGCCACTAAATATACCCAACGAAGTAAGTTTAGAGAACGCTACATACCGGAGCTTCTAAATATACCCAACGAAGTAAGTTAGAGAACGCCACATACCGGAGCCACTAAATATACCCAACGAAGTAAGTTTAGAGAACGCCACATACCGGAGCCACTAAATATACCCAACGAAGTAAGTTTAGAGAACGCTACATACCGGAGCTTCTAAATATACCCAACGAAGTAAGTTAGAGAACGCCACATACCGGAGCCACTAAATATACCCAACGAAGTAAGTTTAGAGAACGCCACATACCGGAGCCACTAAATATACCCAACGAAGTAAGTTTAGAGAACGCCACATACCGGAGCCACTAAATATACCCAACGAAGTAAGTTTAGAGAACGCCACATACCGGAGCCACTAAATATACCCAACGAAGTAAGTTTAGAGAACGCCACATACCGGAGCCACTAAATATACCCAACGAAGTAAGTTTAGAGAACGCCACATACCGGAGCCACTAAATATACCCAACGAAGTAAGTTAGAGAACGCCACATACCGGAGCCACTAAATATACCCAACGAAGTAAGTTTAGAGAACGCCACATACCGGAGCCACTAAATATACCCAACGAAGTAAGTTAGAGAACGCCACATACCGGAGCCACTAAATATACCCAACGAAGTAAGTTTAGAGAACGCCACATACCGGAGCTTCTAAATATACCCAACGAAGTAAGTTAGAGAACGCCACATACCGGAGCCACTAAATATACCCAACGAAGTAAGTTTAGAGAACGCCACATACCGGAGCCACTAAATATACCCAACGAAGTAAGTTTAGAGAACGCCACATACCGGAGCCACTAAATATACCCAACGAAGTAAGTTTAGAGAACGCCACATACCGGAGCCACTAAATATACCCAACGAAGTAAGTTAGAGAACGCCACATACCGGAGCCACTAAATATACCCAACGAAGTAAGTTTAGAGAACGCCACATACCGGAGCCACTAAATATACCCAACGAAGTAAGTTTAGAGAACGCCACATACCGGAGCCACTAAATATACCCAACGAAGTAAGTTAGAGAACGCCACATACCGGAGCCACTAAATATACCCAACGAAGTAAGATTAGAGAACGCCACATACCGGAGCCACTAAATATACCCAACGAAGTAAGTTTAGAGAACGCCACATACCGGAGCCACTAAATATACCCAACGAAGTAAGTTTAGAGAACGCTACATACCGGAGCCACTAAATATACCCAACGAAGTAAGTTTAGAGAACGCCACATACCGGAGCCACTAAATATACCCAACGAAGTAAGTTTAGAGAAAGCCACATACCGGAGCCACTAAATATACCCAACGAAGTAAGTTTAGAGAACGCCACATACCGGAGCCACTAAATATACCCAACGAAGTAAGTTTAGAGAACGCCACATACCGGAGCCACTAAATATACCCAACGAAGTAAGTTTAGAGAACGCCACATACCGGAGCCACTAAATATACCCAACGAAGTAAGTTTAGAGAACGCCACATACCGGAGCCACTAAATATACCCAACGAAGTAAGTTTAGAGAACGCCACATACCGGAGCCACTAAATATACCCAATGAAGTAAGTTGAGAGAGCGCCACATACCGGAGCCACTAAATATACCCAACGAAGTAAGTTTAGAGAAAGCCACATACCGGAGCCACTAAATATACCCAACGAAGTAAGTTTAGAGAACGCCACATACCGGAGCCACTAAATATACCCAATGAAGTAAGTTGAGAGAGCGCCACATACCGGAGCCACTAAATATACCCAACGAAGTAAGTTTAGAGAACGCCACATACCGGAGCCACTAAATATACCCAACGAAGTAAGTTAGAGAACGCCACATACCGGAGCCACTAAATATACCTAACGAAGTAAGTTTAGAGAACGCCTCATACCGGAGCCACTAAATATACCCAACGAAGTAAGATTAGAGAACGCCACATACCGGAGCCACTAAATATACCCAACGAAGTAAGTTTAGAGAACGCCACATACCGGAGCCACTAAATATACCCAACGAAGTAAGTTTAGAGAACGCCACATACCGGAGCCACTAAATATACCCAACGAAGTAAGTTTAGAGAACGCCACATACCGGAGCCACTAAATATACCCAATGAAGTAAGTTGAGAGAGCGCCACATACCGGAGCCACTAAATATACCCAACGAAGTAAGATTAGAGAACGCCACATACCGGAGCCACTAAATATACCCAACGAAGTAAGTTTAGAGAACGCCACATACCGGAGCCACTAAATATACCCAACGAAGTAAGTTTAGAGAACGCCACATACCGGAGCCACTAAATATACCCAACGAAGTAAGTTTAGAGAACGCCACATACCGGAGCCACTAAATATACCCAACGAAGTAAGTTTAGAGAACGCCACATACCGGAGCCACTAAATATACCCAACGAAGTAAGTTTAGAGAACGCCACATACCGGAGCCACTAAATATACCCAACGAAGTAAGTTTAGAGAGCGCCACATACCGGAGCCACTAAATATACCCAATGAAGTAAGTTTAGAGAACGCCACATACCGGAGCCACTAAATATACCCAACGAAGTAAGTTTAGAGAACGCCACATACCGAGCCACTAAATATACCCAACGAAGTAAGTTTAGAGAACGCCACATACCGGGGCCACTAAATATACCCAACGAAGTAAGTTTAGAGAACGCCACATACCGGAGCCACTAAATATACCCAACGAAGTAAGTTTAGAGAACGCCACATACCGGAGCCACTAAATATACCCAACGAAGTAAGTTTAGAGAGCGCCACATACCGGAGCCACTAAATATACCTAAAGGACTAAGTTTAGAGAACGCCACATACCGGAGCCACTAAATATACCCAACGAAGTAAGTTTAGAGAACGCCACATACCGGAGCCACTAAATATACCCAACGAAGTAAGTTTAGAGAACGCCACATACCGGAGCCACTAAATATACCCAACGAAGTAAGTTTAGAGAAAGCCACATACCGGAGCCACTAAATATACCCAACGAAGTAAGTTGAGAGAGCGCCACATACCGGAGCCACTAAATATACCCAACGAAGTAAGTTTAGAGAAAGCCACATACCGGAGCCACTAAATATACCCAACGAAGTAAGTTTAGAGAACGCCACATACCGGAGCCACTAAATATACCCAACGAAGTAAGTTTAGAGAACGCCACATACCGGAGCCACTAAATATACCCAATGAAGTAAGTTGAGAGAGCGCCACATACCGGAGCCACTAAATATACCCAACGAAGTAAGTTTAGAGAAAGCCACATACCGGAGCCACTAAATATACCCAACGAAGTAAGTTTAGAGAACGCCACATACCGGAGCCACTAAATATACCCAACGAAGTAAGTTAGAGAACGCCACATACCGGAGCCACTAAATATACCCAACGAAGTAAGTTTAGAGAGCGCCACATACCGGAGCCACTAAATATACCTAAAGGACTAAGTTTAGAGAACGCCACATACCGGAGCCACTAAATATACCCAACGAAGTAAGTTTAGAGAATGCCACATACCGGAGCCACTAAATATACCCAACGAAGTAAGTTTAGAGAACGCCACATACCGGAGCCACTAAATAACCCCAACGAAGTAAGTTTAGAGAACGCCACATACCGGAGCCACTAAATAACCCCAACGAAGTAAGTTTAGAGAACGCCACATACCGGAGCCACTAAATATACCTAACGAAGTAAGTTTAGAGAATGCCACATACCGGAGCCACTAAATATACCCAACGAAGTAAGTTTAGAGAACGCCACATACCGGAGCCACGAAATATACCCAACGAAGTAAGTTTAGAGAACGCCACATACCGGAGCCACTAAATAACCCCAACGAAGTAAGTTTAGAGAACGCCACATACCGGAGCCACTAAATATACCTAACGAAGTAAGTTTAGAGAATGCCACATACCGGAGCCACTAAATAACCCCAACGAAGTAAGTTTAGAGAACGCCACATACCTGAGCCACTAAATAACCCCAACGAAGTAAGTTTAGAGAACGCCACATACCGGAGCCACTAAATATACCTAACGAAGTAAGTTTAGAGAATGCCACATACCGGAGCCACTAAATAACCCCAACGAAGTAAGTTTAGAGAACGCCACATACCGGAGCCACTAAATATACCCAACGAAGTAAGTTTAGAGAACGCCACATACCGGAGCCACTAAATAACCCCAACGAAGTAAGTTTAGAGAACGCCACATACCGGAGCCACTAAATATACCCAACGAAGTAAGTTTAGAGAACGCCACATACCGGAGCCACTAAATATACCCAACGAAGTAAGTTTAGAGAACGCCACATACCGGAGCCACTAAATATACCTAACGAAGTAAGTTTAGAGAATGCCACATACCGGAGCCACTAAATAACCCCAACGAAGTAAGTTTAGAGAACGCCACATACCTGAGCCACTAAATAACCCCAACGAAGTAAGTTTAGAGAACGCCACATACCGGAGCCACTAAATATACCTAACGAAGTAAGTTTAGAGAATGCCACATACCGGAGCCACTAAATAACCCCAACGAAGTAAGTTTAGAGAACGCCACATACCGGAGCCACTAAATATACCTAACGAAGTAAGTTTAGAGAATGCCACATACCGGAGCCACTAAATAACCCCAACGAAGTAAGTTTAGAGAACGCCACATACCGGAGCCACTAAATATACCTAACGAAGTAAGTTAGAGAACGCCACATACCGGAGCCACTAAATATACCCAACGAAGTAAGTTTAGAGAACGCCACATACCGGAGCCACTAAATATACCCAACGAAGAAAGTTTAGAGAACGCCACATACCGGAGCCACTAAATATACCCTACGAAGTAAGTTTAGAGAACGCCACATACCTGAGCCACTAAATAACCCCAACGAAGTAAGTTTAGAGAACGCCACATACCGGAGCCACTAAATATACCTAACGAAGTAAGTTTAGAGAACGCCACATACCGGAGCCACTAAATATACCCAACGAAGTAAGTTTAGAGAACGCCACATACCGGAGCCACTAAATATACCCAACGAAGTAAGTTTAGAGAGCGCCACATACCGGAGCCACTAAATATACCTAAAGGACTAAGTTTAGAGAACGCCACATACCGGAGCCACTAAATATACCCAACGAAGTAAGTTTAGAGAATGCCACATACCGGAGCCACTAAATATACCCAACGAAGTAAGTTTAGAGAACGCCACATACCGGAGCCACTAAATAACCCCAACGAAGTAAGTTTAGAGAACGCCACATACCGGAGCCACTAAATAACCCCAACGAAGTAAGTTTAGAGAACGCCACATACCGGAGCCACTAAATATACCTAACGAAGTAAGTTTAGAGAATGCCACATACCGGAGCCACTAAATAACCCCAACGAAGTAAGTTTAGAGAACGCCACATACCTGAGCCACTAAATAACCCCAACGAAGTAAGTTTAGAGAACGCCACATACCGGAGCCACTAAATATACCCAACGAAGTAAGTTTAGAGAACGCCACATACCGGAGCCACTAAATATACCTAACGAAGTAAGTTTAGAGAATGCCACATACCGGAGCCACTAAATAACCCCAACGAAGTAAGTTTAGAGAACGCCACATACCTGAGCCACTAAATAACCCCAACGAAGTAAGTTTAGAGAACGCCACATACCGGAGCCACTAAATATACCTAACGAAGTAAGTTTAGAGAATGCCACATACCGGAGCCACTAAATAACCCCAACGAAGTAAGTTTAGAGAACGCCACATACCTGAGCCACTAAATATACCCAACGAAGTAAGTTTAGAGAACGCCACATACCGGAGCCACTAAATATACCTAACGAAGTAAGTTTAGAGAATGCCACATACCGGAGCCACTAAATATACCCAACGAAGTAAGTTTAGAGAACGCCACATACCGGAGCCACTAAATAACCCCAACGAAGTAAGTTTAGAGAACGCCACATACCTGAGCCACTAAATATACCCAACGAAGTAAGTTTAGAGAACGCCACATACCGAGCCACTAAATATACCCAACAAAGTAAGTTTAGAGAACGCCACATACCGGAGCCACTAAATATACCTAACGAAGTAAGTTTAGAGAATGCCACATACCGGAGCCACTAAATAACCCCAACGAAGTATGTTTAGAGAACGCCACATACCTGAGCCACTAAATATACCCAACGAAGTAAGTTTAGAGAACGCCACATACCGAGCCACTAAATATACCCAATGAAGTAAGTTTAGAGAACGCCACATACCGGAGCCACTAAATATACCCAACGAAGTAAGTTTAGAGAACGCCACATACCGGAGCCACTAAATATACCCAACGAAGTAAGTTTAGAGAACGCCACATACCGGAGCCACTAAATATACCCAACGAAGTAAGTTTAGAGAACGCCACATACCGAGCCACTAAATATACCCAAGAAGTAAGTTTAGAGAACGCCACATACCGGAGCCACTAAATATACCCAACGAAGTAAGTTTAGCGAACGCCACATACCGGAGCCACTAAATATACCCAACGAAGTAAGTTTAGAGAACGCCACATACCGGAGCCACTAAATATACCCAATGAAGTAAGTTGAGAGAGCGCCACATACCGGAGCCACTAAATATACCCAACGAAGTAAGTTTAGAGAACGCCACATACCGGAGCCACTAAATATACCCAACGAAGTAAGTTTAGAGAACGCCACATACCGGAGCCACTAAATATACCCAACGAAGTAAGTTTAGAGAACGCCACATACCGGAGCCACTAAATATACCCAACGAAGTAAGTTTAGAGAACGCCACATACCGGAGCCACTAAATATACCCAACGAAGTAAGTTTAGAGAACGCCACATACCGGAGCCACTAAATAACCCCAACGAAGAAAGTTTAGAGAACGCCACATACCGGAGCCACTAAATATACCCAACGAAGTAAGTTTAGAGAACGCCACATACCGGAGCCACTAAATATACCCAACGAAGTAAGTGTAGAGAACGCCACATACCGGAGCCACGAAATATACCCAACGAAGTAAGTTTAGAGAACGCCACATACCGGAGCCACTAAATATACCCAACGAAGTAAGTTTAGAGAACGCCACATACCGGAGCCACTAAATATACCCAACGAAGTAAGTTTAGAGAACGCCACATACCGGAGCCACTAAATATACCCAACGAAGTAAGTTTAGAGAACGCCACATACCGGAGCCACTAAATATACCCAACGAAGTAAGTTTAGAGAACGCCACATACCGGAGCCACTAAATATACCCAACGAAGTAAGTTTAGAGAACGCCACATACCGGAGCCACTAAATATACCCAACGAAGTAAGTTTAGAGAACGCCACATACCGGAGCCACTAAATATACCCAACGAAGTAAGTTTAGAGAACGCCACATACCGGAGCCACTAAATATACCCAACGAAGTAAGTTTAGAGAACGCCACATACCGGAGCCACTAAATATACCCAACGAAGGTAAATATTTTGGATATATTTCTTCCATATTTATCTCAATAACATTTGTCCTGTAGGTGAATACATCGACGCCGTACTCAGCCTGCCTCCCTCGGTATATCTCGCACCTTCGTTCGCCCCGGTTCCCCGGCTCCAGTCCCCCCTATACGCCCCCACCAATGCTGAGCCCCGCCCGGAACGGACCCGGCCTATACCTCCACCATTTCCGCCAATCAACCGATCCAGGGACCCCGCGGGCTGCAGCAAGTCCCGGTCGTTTCCGTTTTGGTAGTAAACGTTAGTATCCCCATGTATTTTGTAATGTAATAAACAGTTAGTTGCCTTTACTTTATTTCTGTCGGTATTTGTTTTTTGTCCTTTTTGTCTTCCAGCTATTATAGGTGTCATTGCGGCTTTGCATTTATATCGAAGAGCTGTCTTTAAGCTAATCCTAATATCTCCCTCCATTGGGTGTAGACGTTAAGCAGACAGTGGTGCAGAGCAGACAGTGGTGCAGACACCTGGTGCAGACAGTGGTACAGACACTGGTGCAGACAGTGGTGCACGCAGGTGCACGATGGTGGTGGTGGTGGTGCACGATTAATTAATGGTGTTTCCAAATCTAAAAACCGCTATTTAATAGCTCTTTTAGTTTTCAAGTTATAACAATTTCCATTTAGGGAATCCTATTGAAATTACTATTACTATGTATAATGAAAGGTCGATTATCTCCAAATATTTTTTTTATGAAATTGTCAACTTCAAAACCCTACTACTTCTACAATTTTTGAACAATTAGTCTGACAATTTATGTGGGTGTCTACATAGCCACCCTGCAAAAAATATCAGATAACATTATGAAATTTTGTATTAATAAAATTTAATACTATTTATAACAAACCTAAAAATTTAGCATGAATTTGTGTATTTATGTTTCCCCATCTTTGATCTATCATATATAAAAACTTTCATGTGATTAGATTCAAAACTGTAAAAAAAAGCTTTAGGGTTTTATGCGCAACCAAGGTTTTTGTATTGTTAACTAGTATGAACTAATATTAAATAGCAAAAAATAATATTTTTCTGACCTGTCATGTAGAATAACATCTTCCTGTAGAATAGACAGGGGGAATACCATCTCGGCGAATTAATATCTCGTCTCAAGGCAACCCTAATTTATGAATTAAAGGAAAGGACCATGTTACAGGGGCACGTTATTGTAACCAAAACAATATACTAAGTCAATAGTAGGGCCTGTAGGTTACTGTCATATTTTTAGAGAAATCAGCCGTTATTTGCGTCGAATTTCCCTTGGAGAGTAACTAATTTTTATTAAATCGTAAGCCTCCTCTCCCTATCTGATAAATCAAGTTGCCGTACAACTTTAAAAACAACCAAGCTTACAAGTTAAGGATGTTTGAAAACAATTTTCTGGAGGGCATCCTCATTTGTTACATAATTTTTCAACATACTTTTAATAATTCCTATTGTTATCTGAATGGTGAACACACTAGTATTTTATTTTATCTCTAAAGATGTGGTTATACTTTTGTTTCTAAGGTTCTTCCACTGGAAGTATTTCCGACGAAGAAATAATTCAACCCAAAATTAACGTGGGACCGACATTCCAGGCTGAAGTGTCGGATAGGTGTCTATCCCGGGTCGACAGTGCTGGGCGGTCTGTGTTGGAATCGGAAGATCCGATGGAATCCTCGGAACCAGGGGAGCTGTCTGAAGATGGTAACCATGGGGCCTCCGAATCTACGGAATACGAAACTTTGATGTGGAACCCCGGTGTATTAAATCCAGAGGATAATTGTAAGTCGTCCTACCCGACCGGTAGTAGACCGACCCCTAACCCACGTTGTAAGTAGAACTACCCGACCGGTAGTAGACCGACCCCTAACCCACGTTGTAAGTCGTCCTACCCGACCGGTAGTAGACCGACCCCTAACCCACGTTGTAAGTAGAACTACCCGACCGGTAGTAGACCGACCCCTAACCCACGTTGTAAGTCGTCCTACCCGACCGGTAGTAGACCGACCCCTAACCCACGTTGTAAGTCGTCCTACCCGACCGGTAGTAGACCGACCCCTAACCCACGTTGTAAGTCGTCCTACCCGACCGGTAGTAGACCGACCTCTAACCCACGTTGTCAGTAGAACTACCCCGACCGGTAGTAGACCGACCCCTAACCCACGTTGTAAGTCGTCCTACCCGACCGGTAGTAGACCGACCCCTAACCCACGTTGTAAGTAGAACTACCCCGACCTGTAGTAGACCGACCCCTAACCCACGTTGTCAGTAGAACTACCCGACCGGTAGTAGACCGACCCCTAACCCACGTTGTAAGTCGTCCTACCCGACCGGTAGTAGACCGACCCCTAACCCACGTTGTAAGTAGAACTACCCGACCGGTAGTAGACCGACCCCTAACCCACGTTGTCAGTAGAACTACCCGACCGGTAGTAGACCGACCCCTAACCCACGTTGTAAGTAGAACTACCCCGACCGGTAGTAGACCGACCCCAACCCACGTTGTAAGTAGAACTACCCGACCGGTAGTAGACCGACCCCTAACCCACGTTGTAAGTAGAACTACCCGACCGGTAGTAGACCGACCCCTAACCCACGTTGTAAGTAGAACTACCCGACCGGTAGTAGACCGACCCCTAACCCACGTTGTAAGTCGTCCTACCCGACCGGTAGTAGACCGACCCCTAACCCACGTTGTAAGTAGAACTACCCGACCGGTAGTAGACCGACCCCTAACCCACGTTGTAAGTCGTCCTACCCGACCGGTAGTAGACCGACCCCTAACCCACGTTGTAAGTCGTCCTACCCGACCGGTAGTAGACCGACCCCTAACCCACGTTGTAAGTCGTCCTACCCGACCGGTAGTAGACCGACCTCTAACCCACGTTGTCAGTAGAACTACCCCGACCGGTAGTAGACCGACCCCTAACCCACGTTGTAAGTCGTCCTACCCGACCGGTAGTAGACCGACCCCTAACCCACGTTGTAAGTAGAACTACCCGACCGGTAGTAGACCGACCCCTAACCCACGTTGTAAGTAGAACTACCCGACCGGTAGTAGACCGACCCCTAACCCACGTTGTAAGTAGAACTACCCGACCGGTAGTAGACCGACCCCTAACCCACGTTGTAAGTCGTCCTACCCGACCGGTAGTAGACCGACCCCTAACCCACGTTGTAAGTAGAACTACCCGACCGGTAGTAGACCGACCCCTAACCCACGTTGTAAGTCGTCCTACCCGACCGGTAGTAGACCGACCCCTAACCCACGTTGTAAGTCGTCCTACCCGACCGGTAGTAGACCGACCCCTAACCCACGTTGTAAGTCGTCCTACCCGACCGGTAGTAGACCGACCTCTAACCCACGTTGTCAGTAGAACTACCCCGACCGGTAGTAGACCGACCCCTAACCCACGTTGTAAGTCGTCCTACCCGACCGGTAGTAGACCGACCCCTAACCCACGTTGTAAGTAGAACTACCCGACCGGTAGTAGACCGACCCCTAACCCACGTTGTAAGTAGAACTACCCCGACCTGTAGTAGACCGACCCCTAACCCACGTTGTAAGTAGAACTACCCCGACCGGTAGTAGACCGACCCCTAACCCACGTTGTAAGTAGAACTACCCGACCGGTAGTAGACCGACCCCTAACCCACGTTGTAAGTAGAACTACCCCGACCTGTAGTAGACCGACCCCTAACCCACGTTGTAAGTAGAACTACCCCGACCGGTAGTAGACCGACCCCTAACCCACGTTGTAAGTAGAACTACCCGACCGGTAGTAGACCGACCCCTAACCCACGTTGTAAGTAGAACTACCCGACCGGTAGTAGACCGACCCCAACCCACGTTGTAAGTAGAACTACCCGACCGGTAGTAGACCGACCCCTAACCCACGTTGTCAGTAGAACTACCCCGACCGGTAGTAGACCGACCCCTAACCCACGTTGTAAGTAGAACTACCCGACCGGTAGTAGACCGACCTCTAACCCACGTTGTCAGTAGAACTACCCCGACCGGTAGTAGACCGACCCCTAACCCACGTTGTAAGTAGAACTACCCGACCGGTAGTAGACCGACCCCTAACCCACGTTGTAAGTAGAACTACCCGACCGGTAGTAGACCGACCCCTAACCCACGTTGTAAGTAGAACTACCCGACCGGTAGTAGACCGACCCCAACCCACGTTGTAAGTAGAACTACCCGACCGGTAGTAGACCGACCCCTAACCCACGTTGTCAGTAGAACTACCCGACCGGTAGTAGACCGACCCCTAACCCACGTTGTAAGTAGAACTACCCGACCGGTAGTAGACCGACCCCAACCCACGTTGTAAGTAGAACTACCCGACCGGTAGTAGACCGACCCCTAACCCACGTTGTCAGTAGAACTACCCCGACCGGTAGTAGACCGACCCCTAACCCACGTTGTAAGTAGAACTACCCGACCGGTAGTAGACCGACCTCTAACCCACGTTGTCAGTAGAACTACCCGACCGGTAGTAGACCGACCCCTAACCCACGTTGTAAGTAGAACTACCCGACCGGTAGTAGACCGACCCCAACCCACGTTGTAAGTAGAACTACCCGACCGGTAGTAGACCGACCCCTAACCCACGTTGTCAGTAGAACTACCCCGACCGGTAGTAGACCGACCCCTAACCCACGTTGTAAGTAGAACTACCCGACCGGTAGTAGACCGACCTCTAACCCACGTTGTCAGTAGAACTACCCCGACCGGTAGTAGACCGACCCCTAACCCACGTTGTAAGTAGAACTACCCCGACCGGTAGTAGACCGACCCCTAACCCACGTTGTAAGTAGAACTACCCGACCGGTAGTAGACCGACCCCTAACCCACGTTGTAAGTAGAACTACCCGACCTGTAGTAGACCGACCCCTAACCCACGTTGTAAGTAGAACTACCCCGACCGGTAGTAGACCGACCCCTAACCCACGTTGTAAGTAGAACTACCCGACCGGTAGTAGACCGACCCCTAACCCACGTTGTAAGTAGAACTACCCGACCGGTAGTAGACCGACCCCTAACCCACGTTGTAAGTAGAACTACCCGACCGGCAGTAGACCGACCCCTAACCCACGTTGTAAGTAGAACTACCCGACCGGTAGTAGACCGACCCCTAACCCACGTTGTAAGTAGAACTACCCGACCGGTAGTAGACCGACCCCTAACCCACGTTGTAAGTAGAACTACCCGACCGGTAGTAGACCGACCCCTAACCCACGTTGTAAGTAGAACTACCCGACCGGTAGTAGACCGACCCCTAACCCACGTTGTAAGTAGAACTACCCGACCGGTAGTAGACCGACCCCTAACCCACGTTGTAAGTAGAACTACCCGACCGGTAGTAGACCGACCCCTAACCCACGTTGTAAGTAGAACTACCCGACCGGTAGTAGACCGACCCCTAACCCACGTTGTAAGTAGAACTACCCGACCGGTAGTAGACCGACCCCTAACCCACGTTGTAAGTAGAACTACCCGACCGGTAGTAGACCGACCCCTAACCCACGTTGTAAGTAGAACTACCCGACCGGTAGTAGACCGACCCCTAACCCACGTTGTAAGTAGAACTACCCGACCGGTAGTAGACCGACCCCTAACCCACGTTGTAAGTAGAACTACCCGACCGGTAGTAGACCGACCCCAACCCACGTTGTAAGTAGAACTACCCGACCGGTAGTAGACCGACCCCTAACCCACGTTGTAAGTAGAACTACCCGACCGGTAGTAGACCGACCCCAACCCACGTTGTAAGTAGAACTACCCGACCGGTAGTAGACCGACCCCTAACCCACGTTGTAAGTAGAACTACCCGACCGGTAGTAGACCGACCTCTAACCCACGTTGTCAGTAGAACTACCCCGACCGGTAGTAGACCGACCCCTAACCCACGTTGTAAGTAGAACTACCCCGACCGGTAGTAGACCGACCCCTAACCCACGTTGTAAGTAGAACTACCCGACCGGTAGTAGACCGACCCCTAACCCACGTTGTAAGTAGAACTACCCGACCGGTAGTAGACCGACCCCTAACCCACGTTGTCAGTAGAACTACCCCGACCGGTAGTAGACCGACCTCTAACCCACGTTGTAAGTAGAACTACCCGACCGGTAGTAGACCGACCCCTAACCCACGTTGTCAGTAGAACTACCCGACCGGTAGTAGACCGACCCCTAACCCACGTTATAAGTAGAACTACCCGACCGGTAGTAGACCGACCCCTAACCCACGTTGTAAGTAGAACTACCCGACCGGTAGTAGACCGACCCCTAACCCACGTTGTAAGTAGAACTACCGGTACTTTTGAGGAATACTAGATTAACTTTGTTTTTATGATTCTTGTTATACTTTATATTCCTATTATATTTTAGTGTCGAAATACTTCGAACTCGCTTTCCGCCAACTACCAGAGGGTAAGGAAAATCATTTCCGTAATCTAGAACTCTCTCTGCACGCTCTTCAAAGATATAAAGGTAACGTCCTACCGGCTCTATCCTTTTTGTGGGACATCCATCTACACGACTTATCGTCACTGCCATCGACCGATTCGTTTCGTTGTTACCGTTACCTTGACAACCAGCCCTGGACACAAGGGGAACGTCGGCAATTCATAACCTCGTTCCGTCGGTACGGCAAGGACTTCGGTACTATACAGAAGGAAGTGGAGACAAAGACCCAGGCACAGGTTTGTATAATAACAGGTTCAGGTTGCTATGGTAACATGCATATGTTTCTATGGTAACATGCATAGGTTGCTATGGTAACAGCAGGCAAATGTTGCTATGGTAACAGGAATATGTTGCTATGGTAACAGGCATATGTTGCTTTGGTAACAACAACAGGCATATGTTTATATGGTAACAGGGGCAGGTTGGTGTGGTAACAGTCACAGGTTGCTATGGTAACAGCCAATGGTTGGCATGGTATGAGGCACAGCTAGTACGACTGGAATTTATCGACGACATATCATTTTTAACACTTAAGTTTGAGAGCATGAATACAAATTCTGACTCACCAAGTGAGAAAGCGGGAGGTAAATTATCTCATTAGGGTATATTCCAGGAGATATGACGTGTACTACGTATGAAATCGAAGAAAAGTTGGTTCATTATTATTTATAAATTTGTTTAGGTTATTGAATTTTATTATAAATGGAAGCGTAAATGTCGCGCAGAATATCTCGAACTTCGAAGACTCGACCGAAACTTGGAGGATGGAGAAATGCCCGAGGGAGAGTGAAGCGCCCAAGGGTGAAACACCCAAGGTTGGAATGCAGATGAGATTATTGGTCACAGGGTCATGGCATATGATCCACATATATGGCACATATGATCCAAGTGTAGTGTGTAAAACAATTGTTTAGTATTAATAATAATTGTAGGTCTAATTTATTCAGACATCATACAGGTGTAAATATAGTGAGCATCATTCGCTCTCTCTCTTATTTGTTTTTCTCTTAATACCTTTTCACTTGTAAAGGTCGCTACTAATCAGCTGACTGCTGATTATTGGTTGCATATCTGAGTTCTTAGTAGTTACTAATCAGCTGACTGCTACCAGCTGATTATCGGTTGCATATCTGGGTTCTTAGTAGTTACTAATCAGCTGACTGCTACCAGCTGATTTATCGGTTGCATATCTGGGTTCTTAGTAGTTACTCATCAGCTGACTGCTACCAGCTGATTATCGGTTGCATATCTGGGTTCTTAGTAGTTACTAATCAGCTGACTGCTACCAGCTGATTTATCGGTTGCATATCTGGGTTCTTAGTAGTTACTAATCAGCTGACTGCTACCAGCTGATTATTGGTTGCATATCTGGGTTCTTAGTAGTTACTAATCAGCTGACTGCTGATTATCGGTTGCATATCTGGGTTCTTAGTAGTTACTAATCAGCTGACCACTACCAGCTGATTATTTGCATATCTGGGTTCTTAGTAGTTACTAATCAGCTGACTGCTACCAGCTGATTATCGGTTGCATATCTGGGTTCCTAGTAGTTAATAATCAGCTGACTGCTGATTATTGGTTGCATATCTGGGTTCTTAGTAGTTACTAATCAGCTGACCACTACCAGCTGATTATTTGCATATCTGGGTTCTTAGTAGGGATGCGACAGAGCTCCGGCTCCGGCTCCGGAAATCCGGAGCTCCGGGCCAATTTTCTAGTTCCGGCTCTGGTTCCGGCTCCGGGCAAATTAACCCGGAGCCAATCCGGAGCTCATGTTGTTGAAATTTGAATTAAAATAATAAGTTTTTCTGATGTATGAATAATGTAAATATCATAGTAATTAACATAATAACTCATTAAGTAATTTACAGCTTGTTTTTTTAAGTTTCCTGATAAACCCCCACCCACCCTTGAGAAATTGTTTAAATATTTAGACAAAAACATTGAAATGATTCAGTTAATTCAATTAATATTCTTCCCTAATTAAAAATATTAAATACTGTACATGTACTCTCGTTTCGTTCGTCAGTCTAGAACCCCAATTCCACTGACCCCCACCCCCCATCCACAACAGGTTGGTACTGTTCATGTCGTTTTTTCAGTCGAGAAGGGTGCAGGTTATATAGTGACGGACCGGTATTATTCTAACGAGACTCGATAGCACATGTTACAGATTAATTTTATACTAGTAATCATAGCTGTTGTAACTAAGGATCTATTGTCGCAGGACATTATGTCACGGGACCTAACGACTATAGGACCTATGACGTATTACCTGACATAAATTATAGACATAATTAGCGATGGTCATAATAATGTCCTGCGTTGTTTTGATGTCGGTAGAGTATCACCCCCCCCCCCCCCCCCCCCCCCCAATATAGTTTTTTGGCTTCGTCACGATACCCATTGGTTGATGTACCATTTTACAGCAGGGAGTCTTTGGACGCAATATAAATTCATCCCTTCCCTCTCCAGGGGAAAATCGACGCAAATAACTGCTGATTACTACAAAAAAACTGTAACCTGTTATATTGAATATAGTTAGTTTATTGTTTTGATTATAATAGTATGCGACTGTAAATTGCTCATTTCCCTTAATTGATAATTTAACATTGAGGCGAGATATTAATTCGCCGCGTAAGAAATTGCATCAAATCCCCCCCCCCCCCCCATGTCTCATGGACACATATCTGTTTATGTCTAATATAATAATACACTGGAATTATCAATCACCAAACTCCGGCTCCGGCTCCGTCTCTGGCCGGAGCTCATATTGTAATCCGGAGCAACCTCCGGGCTCCGGCTCCGGATGAAATTTTAGCTCTGTCGCATCCCTAGTTCTTAGTAGTTACTAATCAGCTGACTGCTACCAGATGATTATCGGTTGCATATCTGGGTTCCTAGTAGTTACTAATCAGCTGACTGCTACCAGGACCAGCTGATTGTTGCATATCTGGGTTCTTAGTAGTTACTCATCAGCTGACTGCTACCAGCTGATTATCGGTTGCATATCTGGGTTCTTAGTAGTTACTAATCAGCTGACTGCTACCAGCTGATTTATCGGTTGCATATCTGGGTTCTTAGTAGTTACTAATCAGCTGACTGCTACCAGCTGATTATTGGTTGCATATCTGGGTTCTTAGTAGTTACTAATCAGCTGACTGCTGATTATTGGTTGCATATCTGAGTTCTTAGTAGTTACTAATCAGCTGACTGCTACCAGCTGATTATCGGTTGCATATCTGGGTTCTTAGTAGTTACTAATCAGCTGACTGCTACCAGCTGATTTATCGGTTGCATATCTGGGTTCTTAGTAGTTACTCATCAGCTGACTGCTACCAGCAGATTATCGGTTGCATATCTGGGTTCTTAGTAGTTACTAATCAGCTGACTGCTACCAGCTGATTTATTGGTTGCATATCTGGGTTCTTAGTAGTTACTAATCAGCTGACTGCTACCAGCTGATTATTGGTTGCATATCTGGGTTCTTAGTAGTTACTAATCAGCTGACTGCTGATTATCGGTTGCATATCTGGGTTCTTAGTAGTTGCTAATCAGCTGACCACTACCAGCTGATTATTTGCATATCTGGGTTCTTAGTAGTTACTAATCAGCTGACTGCTACCAGCTGATTATCGGTTGCATATCTGGGTTCCTAGTAGTTACTAATCAGCTGACTGCTGATTATTGGTTGCATATCTGGGTTCTTAGTAGTTACTAATCAGCTGACCACTACCAGCTGATTATTTGCATATCTGGGTTCTTAGTAGTTACTAATCAGCTGACTGCTACCAGCTGATTATCGGTTGCATATCTGGGTTCCTAGTAGTTACTAATCAGCTGACTGCTGATTATTGGTTGCATATCTGGGTTCTTAGTAGTTACTAATCAGCTGACTGCTACCAGCTGATTATCGGTTGCATATCTGGGTTCTTAGTAGTTACTGATCAGCTGACTGCTACCAGCTGATTATCGGTTGCATATCTGGGTTCTTAGTAGTTACTAATCAGCTGACTGCTACCAGCTGATTTATCGGTTGCATATCTGGGTTCTTAGTAGTTACTAATCAGCTGACTGCTACCAGCTGATTATCGGTTGCATATCTGGGTTCCTAGTAGTTACTAATCAGCTGACTGCTGATTATTGGTTGCATATCTGGGTTCTTAGTAGTTACTAATCAGCTGACTGCTACCAGCTGATTATCAGTTGCATATCTGGGTTCCTAGTAGTTACTAATCAGCTGACTGCTGATTATTGGTTGCATATCTGGGTTCTTAGTAGTTACTAATCAGCTGACCACTACCAGCTGATTATTTGCATATCTGGGTTCTTAGTAGTTACTAACCAGCTGACTGCTACCAGCTGATTTATCGGTTGCATATCTGGGTTCTTAGTAGTTACTAATCAGCTGACTGCTACCAGCTGATTATTGGTTGCATATCTGGGTTCTTAGTAGTTACTAATCAGCTGACTGCTACCAGCTGATTATCGGTTGCATATCTGGGTTCTTAGTAGTTACTAATCAGCTGACTGCTACCAGCTGATTTATCGGTTGCATATCTGGGTTCTTAGTAGTTACTAATCAGCTGACTGCTACCAGCTGATTATTGGTTGCATATCTGGGTTCTTAGTAGTTACTAATCAGCTGACTGCTACCAGCTGATTATCGGTTGCATATCTGGGTTCTTAGTACTAAGCAGCTGACTGCTACCAGCTGATTATTGGTTGCATATCTGGGTTCTTAGTAGTTACTAATCAGCTGACTGCTACCAGCTGATTTTCGGTTGCTTATCTGGGTTCTTAGTACTAATCAGCTGACTGCTACCAGCTGATTATTGGTTGCATATCTGGGTTCGTAGTAGTTACTAATCAGCTGACTGCTACCAGCTGATTTATCGGTTGCATATCTGGGTTCTTAGTAGTTACTAATCAGCTGACTGCTACCAGCTGATTATTGGTTGCATATCTGGGTTCTTAGTAGTTACTAATTAGCTGACTGCTACCAGCTGATTATTGGTTGCATATCTGGGTTCGTAGTAGTTACTCATCAGCTGACTGCTACCAGCTGATTATCGGTTGCATATCTGGGTTCTTAGTAGTTACTAATCAGCTGACTGCTACCAGCTGATTTATCGGTTGCATATCTGGGTTCTTAGTAGTTACTAATCAGCTGACTGCTACCAGCTGATTATTGGTTGCATATCTGGGTTCTTAGTAGTTACTAATCAGCTGACTGCTGATTATTGGTTGCATATCTGAGTTCTTAGTAGTTACTAATCAGCTGACTGCTACCAGCTGATTATCGGTTGCATATCTGGGTTCTTAGTAGTTACTAATCAGCTGACTGCTACCAGCTGATTTATCGGTTGCATATCTGGGTTCTTAGTAGTTACTCATCAGCTGACTGCTACCAGCTGATTATCGGTTGCATATCTGGGTTCTTAGTAGTTACTAATCAGCTGACTGCTACCAGCTGATTTATCGGTTGCATATCTGGGTTCTTAGTAGTTACTAATCAGCTGACTGCTACCAGCTGATTATTGGTTGCATATCTGGGTTCTTAGTAGTTACTAATCAGCTGACTGCTGATTATCGGTTGCATATCTGGGTTCTTAGTAGTTACTAATCAGCTGACCACTACCAGCTGATTATTTGCATATCTGGGTTCTTAGTAGTTACTAATCAGCTGACTGCTACCAGCTGATTATCGGTTGCATATCTGGGTTCCTAGTAGTTACTAATCAGCTGACTGCTGATTATTGGTTGCATATCTGGGTTCTTAGTAGTTACTAATCAGCTGACCACTACCAGCTGATTATTTGCATATCTGGGTTCTTAGTAGTTACTAATCAGCTGACTGCTACCAGCTGATTATTGGTTGCATATCTGGGTTCCTAGTAGTTACTAATCAGCTGACTGCTGATTATTGCTTGCATATCTGGGTTCTTAGTAGTTACTAATCAGCTGACTGCTACCAGCTGATTATTGGTTGCATATCTGGGTTCTTAGTAGTTACTAATCAGCTGACTGCTGATTATTGGTTGCATATCTGAGTTCTTAGTAGTTACTAATCAGCTGACTGCTACCAGCTGATTATCGGTTGCATATCTGGGTTCTTAGTAGTTACTAATCAGCTGACTGCTACCAGCTGATTATTGGTTGCATATCTGGGTTCTTAGTAGTTACTAATCAGCTGACTGCTACCAGCTGATTTATCGGTTGCATATCTGGGTTCTTAGTAGTTACTAATCAGCTGACTGCTACCAGCTGATTATCGGTTGCATATCTGGGTTCCTAGTAGTTACTAATCAGCTGACTGCTGATTATTGGTTGCATATCTGGGTTCTTAGTAGTTACTAATCAGCTGACTGCTACCAGCTGATTATCGGTTGCATATCTGGGTTCCTAGTAGTTACTAATCAGCTGACTGCTGATTATTGGTTGCATATCTGGGTTCTTAGTAGTTACTAATCAGCTGACCACTACCAGCTGATTATTTGCATATCTGGGTTCTTAGTAGTTACTAATCAGCTGACTGCTACCAGCTGATTTATCGGTTGCATATCTGGGTTCTTAGTAGTTACTAATCAGCTGACTGCTACCAGCTGATTATTGGTTGCATATCTGGGTTCTTAGTAGTTACTAATCAGCTGACTGCTACCAACTGATTATCGGTTGCATATCTGGGTTCTTAGTAGTTACTAATCAGCTGACTGCTACCAGCTGATTTATCGGTTGCATATCTGGGTTCTTAGTAGTTACTAATCAGCTGACTGCTACCAGCTGATTATTGGTTGCATATCTGGGTTCTTAGTAGTTACTAATCAGCTGACTGCTACCAGCTGATTATCGGTTGCATATCTGGGTTCTTAGTACTAAGCAGCTGACTGCTACCAGCTGATTATTGGTTGCATATCTGGGTTCTTAGTAGTTACTAATCAGCTGACTGCTACCAGCTGATTTTCGGTTGCATATCTGGGTTCTTAGTACTAATCAGCTGACTGCTACCAGCTGATTATTGGTTGCATATCTGGGTTCGTAGTAGTTACTAATCAGCTGACTGCTACCAGCTGATTTATCGGTTGCATATCTGGGTTCTTAGTAGTTACTAATCAGCTGACTGCTACCAGCTGATTATTGGTTGCATATCTGGGTTCTTAGTAGTTACTAATCAGCTGACTGCTACCAGCTGATTATTGGTTGCATATCTGGGTTCGTAGTAGTTACTCATCAGCTGACTGCTACCAGCTGATTATCGGTTGCATATCTGGGTTCTTAGTAGTTACTAATCAGCTGACTGCTACCAGCTGATTTATCGGTTGCATATCTGGGTTCTTAGTAGTTACTAATCAGCTGACTGCTACCAGCTGATTATTGGTTGCATATCTGGGTTCTTAGTAGTTACTAATCAGCTGACTGCTGATTATTGGTTGCATATCTGAGTTCTTAGTAGTTACTAATCAGCTGACTGCTACCAGCTGATTATCGGTTGCATATCTGGGTTCTTAGTAGTTACTAATCAGCTGACTGCTACCAGCTGATTTATCGGTTGCATATCTGGGTTCTTAGTAGTTACTCATCAGCTGGCTGCTACCAGCTGATTATCGGTTGCATATCTGGGTTCTTAGTAGTTACTAATCAGCTGACTGCTACCAGCTGATTTATCGGTTGCATATCTGGGTTCTTAGTAGTTACTAATCAGCTGACTGCTACCAGCTGATTATTGGTTGCATATCTGGGTTCTTAGTAGTTACTAATCAGCTGACTGCTGATTATCGGTTGCATATCTGGGTTCTTAGTAGTTACTAATCAGCTGACCACTACCAGCTGATTATTTGCATATCTGGGTTCTTAGTAGTTACTAATCAGCTGACTGCTACCAGCTGATTATCGGTTGCATATCTGGGTTCCTAGTAGTTACTAATCAGCTGACTGCTGATTATTGGTTGCATATCTGGGTTCTTAGTAGTTACTAATCAGCTGACCACTACCAGCTGATTATTTGCATATCTGGGTTCTTAGTAGTTACTAATCAGCTGACTGCTACCAGCTGATTATCGGTTGCATATCTGGGTTCCTAGTAGTTACTAATCAGCTGACTGCTGATTATTGGTTGCATATCTGGGTTCTTAGTAGTTACTAATCAGCTGACTGCTACCAGCTGATTATCGGTTGCATATCTGGGTTCTTAGTAGTTACTAATCAGCTGACTGCTACCAGCTGATTATCGGTTGCATATCTGGGTTCTTAGTAGTTACTAATCAGCTGACTGCTACCAGCTGATTTATCGGTTGCATATCTGGGTTCTTAGTAGTTACTAATCAGCTGACTGCTACCAGCTGATTATCGGTTGCATATCTGGGTTCCTAGTAGTTACTAATCAGCTGACTGCTGATTATTGGTTGCATATCTGGGTTCTTAGTAGTTACTAATCAGCTGACTGCTACCAGCTGATTATCGGTTGCATATCTGGGTTCCTAGTAGTTACTAATCAGCTGACTGCTGATTATTGGTTGCATATCTGGGTTCTTAGTAGTTACTAATCAGCTGACCACTACCAGCTGATTATTTGCATATCTGGGTTCTTAGTAGTTACTAATCAGCCGACTGCTACCAGCTGATTTATCGGTTGCATATCTGGGTTCTTAGTAGTTACTAATCAGCTGACTGCTACCAGCTGATTATTGGTTGCATATCTGGGTTCTTAGTAGTTACTAATCAGCTGACTGCTACCAGCTGATTATCGGTTGCATATCTGGGTTCTTAGTACTAAGCAGCTGACTGCTACCAGCTGATTATTGGTTGCATATCTGGGTTCTTAGTAGTTACTAATCAGCTGACTGCTACCAGCTGATTTTCGGTTGCATATCTGGGTTCTTAGTACTAATCAGCTGACTGCTACCAGCTGATTATTGGTTACATTTCTGGGTTCGTAGTAGTTACTAATCAGCTGACTGCTACCAGCTGATTTATCGGTTGCATATCTGGGTTCTTAGTAGTTACTAATCAGCTGACTGCTACCAGCTGATTATTGGTTGCATATCTGGGTTCGTAGTAGTTACTAATCAGCTGACTGCTACCAGCTGAATATCGGTTGCATATCTGGGTTCTTAGTAGTTACTAATCAGCTGACTGCTACCAGCTGATTTATCGGTTGCAAATCTGGGTTCTTAGTAGTTACTAATCAGCTGACTGCTACCAGCTGATTATTGGTTGCATATCTGGGTTCTTAGTAGTTACTAATCAGCTGACTGCTACCAGCTGATTATCGGTTGCATATCTGGGTTCTTAGTAGTTACTAATCAGCTGACTGCTACCAGCTGATTATCGGTTGCATATCTGGGTTCTTAGTACTAATCAGCTGACTGCTACCAGCTGATTATTGGTTGCATATCTGGGTTCGTAGTAGTTACTAATCAGCTGACTGCTACCAGCTGATTATCGGTTGCATATCTGGGTTCTTAGTACTAATCAGCTGACTGCTACCAGCTGATTATTGGTTGCATATCTGGGTTCTTAGTACTAATCAGCTGACTGCTACCAGCTGATTATTGGTTGCATATCTGGGTTCGTAGTAGTTACTAATCAGCTGACTGCTACCAGCTGAATATCGGTTGCATATCTGGGTTCTTAGTACTAATCAGCTGACTGCTACCAGCTGATTATTGGTTGCATATCTGGGTTCTTAGTACTAATCAGCTGACTGCTACCAGCTGATTATTGGTTGCATATCTGGGTTCGTAGTAGTTACTAATCAGCTGACTGCTACCAGCTGAATATCGGTTGCATATCTGGGTTCTTAGTAGTTACTAATCAGCTGACTGCTACCAGCTGATTATTGGTTGCATATCTGGGTTCGTAGTAGTTACTAATCAGCTGACTGCTACCAGCTGAATATCGGTTGCATATCTGGGTTCTTAGTAGTTACTAATCAGCTGACTGCTGATTATTGGTTGCATATCTGGGTTCTTAGTAGTTACTAATCAGCTGACTGCTACCAGCTGAATATCGGTTGCATATCTGGGTTCTTAGTAGTTACTAATCAGCAGACTGCTGATTATTGGTTGCATATCTGAGTTCTTAGTAGTTACTAATCAGCTGACTGCTACCAGCTGATTATCGGTTGCATATCTGGGTTCTTAGTAGTTACTAATCAGCTGACTGCTACCAGCTATTTATTGGTTGCATATCTGGGTTCGTAGTAGTTACTAATCAGCTGACTGCTACCAGCTGAATATCGGTTGCATATCTGGGTTCGTAGTAGTTACTAATCAGCTGACTGTTACCAGCTGAATATCGGTTGCATATCTGGGTTCTTAGTAGTTACTAATCAGCTGACTGCTACCAGCTGATTATCGGTTGCATATCTGGGTTCTTAGTAGTTACTAATCAGCTGACTGCTACCAGCAGAATATTGGTTGCATATCTGGGTTGTTAGTAGTGCCTAATCAGCTGACTGCTACCAGCTATTTATTGGTTGCATATCTGGGTTCTTAGTAGTTACTAATCAGCTGACTGCTACCAGCTGATTATCGGTTGCATATCTGGGTTCTTAGTAGTTACTAATCAGCTGACTGCTACCAGCAGATTATTGGTTGCATATCTGGGTTGTTAGTAGTGACTAATCAGCTGACTGCTACCAGCTATTTATTGGTTGCAAATCTGGGTTCGTAGTAGTTACTAATCAGCTGACTGCTACCAGCTGATTATCGGTTGCATATCTGGGTTCTTAGTACTAATCAGCTGACTGCTACCAGCTGATTTATCGGTTGCATATCTGGGTTCTTAGTAGTTACTAATCAGCTGACTGCTACCAGCTGATTATTGGTTGCATATCTGGGTTCTTAGTAGTTACTAATCAGCTGACTGCTACCAGGGCCAGCTGATTGTTGCATATCTAGGTTATTTAACCAATAGTCGCATTTAACTTATGATCACTTTAAGACCCGCGAATTACAATTACCCTTAAGTTAACAAACTGTCTATTGTGTTTTGTTGGATTGGTTTTATTTCCCTTTAAATAATCAAAATGTAACTTTTATTTAGAATTTGCAGCCCGACGAAGCGGGAAGTTCATACACACAGACTCGTTTCTAGGGTAACCAAATACTGGTGGTTTACTGCGCAGAACAATCACACCGTACCTTATTGTAATGTTCTGGTGCTACAACAGATTATACTATAATATAGCACCCTGGGTGTTATTTATACCTGCGGAGGAAGAATGTACACCTTGGGTATTACTAATAGCCAGGGGTCGGTATGCGCCCTGCGTTTTATTTATGTGCCTGTAGCCTTTAGGACGCAATGTTTTCGTCGCGAGATATGGTGCAGTTCAGTTTTCTTATAATCTATTAGAATTGGTTGGGGTTGTCGCTTTTATTTGTTGCACCAAACGCACAGTGTTGTTAATATTAATGCCTTTCTATTCCCATGGACACTGTAAATCTTGTTTAAACCTTTTATCATTTAAAACTCAGGATTTGATTCCGTTGATAGTTGAACAAACTTTACGTTGATTTATTATATTTCTCCATCTCCACCACATTGGTTTTATTATTTCTCTGGTTTTGGTTTAGTTTTTAGTTTTCCGAGTTAGTTTTGGTATAACAAAGTATTTTAAATGCACTGCACAATTCCTGTTAACTATATATAAGCTTATTTTTATATCAATTAGGGTGGCTGTAAAAATACGTCTTATTAATAATTACAAAGGTCTTCCGATATAAAATGAAGTTAGTATTTAATTGCCGAAATTCTATTTAGAGAGGCCGCTTGAAATGTGGATATAATAACAGCCATTGTTAGATTGATTGATGGTTCCTATAGCAACTGAGTCTCCTAATATACCCAGAATAGGTGTGCCACAATTTTGTCGGTGTGGTTACGATTAATTTCGAAATCTTGTTGAATGTGACCAGACAGGGAGCGCATGAATAAAGATAATCGCTAATCACACACAGCGTTATCTCACAGTATTTATATCGCCTGCACTTAGTAGCATGATTGGTTATGCTTTGTGTTTATTTAACCATAATGGTGAAAACCATAATATTTTTATGAGGGTAGACCTGAATAATTTTTTATATGTAATTTAATTAAATAATGTATCGCTTTTTCAAGTATATGGATGGATAGCTATTTGTGGTGCCAATTAATTTATTAATTAAGATAATTAATTGTAGATATTATATTGTGATTGTACTCGAGACTACATTATTATCTAGTCTCGCACTAATTGTGTTGTTCCCCCCACAATGTGTTGTTTTTGTGACGTTATGCCGCACACGTTTTAATTGTTGTACGATATAGTTGTGCTCTTTTTTACAACTCTTTTTCTTTTGCTTGTATTTGACCTGTTCTGGTACCGGTATGTATGTATGTAGCCCTACTTTATTGTGCTATAATAAATTGTCGTGTCCGACAGTGGACTATCATGTTATTATTATTGTGTTGCATTATTCTAAATACATTATAATAAGCTCGGTAACAATAAGTTTTATCTTTAATATTATTATTGCTATCAATGGTTTGGAAATGTTTCAAAGTGGATAACTTTGCCGCTTTTTCTGCATCAAATCTGACATGGTAAATTTCAAATTATAGAGGAAATCTTGGAAAGTATGAGTCAGTTAAAATATTGTCTACATCGATATTATAACTAAAAATTCATTTGGAAGCAGAAGCACTACAAAAAAACGAGACAATGTGATCAACATTGACAAGTATAAAGTAGCCTCAGTTATTTATCATCCAATATTCCCACAAGATCTATTTGCAATGTCTTTAGTGTTATACACTAAGAAACGCAATATAATTGTTGCAATTTCAACCATAGATCCCTTATATTTCTCAACTACACAAGGCGCTCTGACGAGAGAAACTAATTCAGTGGATAGTTGCTATTGATTGTCATACGAGACATCTTGTCAAGTATTCAATTAACACCAAATAAATTAAATCTAATAAAAAAAATCCTTTAAAAAAAGTAAATATCCGTTAATCCAATGTGTTCTTACCGGGATACAAATTCGTGGAATTAGGCGAGAACTGATTTAGCCCGGGCTGTTACAAAATTTAATTGCGAAGTTATAGCCTGACTGTTCATTAGTTTTGTTCCAATCAACATTCGAAATTGCCCATGTGAAGAATACCAGGATTTCAATTTTCGGTCCACTTTTTATTGGAATTTTATATATTTATATTTATATATATAATATTTTTTATTTTTTTTTAATTTATCTTTATTAAGTGTTTTATCGCGCTTGTTTCTGTCTTATAACCTGTACATATACTAATTTGTTTATTGTTTTGGTTAGATTCAGCCCTTCTGTAACCTGATTTTTTGTAAAAAAAAAAAATCTGGTATTCTTCACATGGGGTAACTGAAAAGTGAAATATAACGGCAAAAAGTCTTGTATTCATCACATGGGCCTTAGAAATGGTCCTAAGGCCTTTCAGATGATAGAAAATTCTATATAAAAATACCGTTTAATTATCAAAAGCCGTTGCGGATTTCTAGAGTTTTTAAAAAATAATCAAGGCAATGCTGGATAACTAACTCACAACACACTATGACTAACATACCAGACTGTAACTTTCAGTAAATCTTAAGACTGCAACTAACACACAATAATGCAATTTTCCGTAACTCACAAGACTGATCTAACACACAAGACTGTAACTAACACACAACTAAACTCATTACTTCGCATGCTCTGGATAAGTTTCGTTTAAAGTCTAGTCGAGATTTATTACAGTACAGTATGTTCCATGGTTTTGGCCGATATGGGAACTCCCATACCTATAGACCCCTGCCCTAACTATGGATCGTGACCCATAGATGGGGTCATTCTATGGGATTTATCGAGTTTCAGTTACGGTCAATCAGAGCGTCCCATTCGTGGACCACTCGCCCCTTGGGTCTGAAAAGCGCGGGTGACCTTACATTTGGGCTACGTATCTATGGTCAAACAATTAGGAAAATAATTTGAGCCGTTTTAATTTCGATCGCTCAGTCGCTCCATTCACTGTCAACACGGTTTTATTTCTAGAATTAAGCAAAACTTACAGGAAAGTAACATACAGTAACCTGTAGGCGGTTCCTAATAATGTTAACTTTCAGTAACTCATAAAACTAACTAACTCAAAAACTAATTGTGGAAACAAAGATTTTTCTATGAGACTGAATTAAATTGGTATCTACAGTCTAGGCTACACTGAAATGTGTCGACACCATGGCAACATGTTTTTATCATGAATTAACAGGTAGTGAGCCCCTACTAGGGCTGGACTTGTCCCACATTTAGCTTTAATTTACCCAGTGAAACTTGTCCCGTCCCGCCTGTAGCCCATCAAAAACATTGTAACAGTATGGTACATTGTTGCTTATTGATTATCTTGTAACAAATGGATACGTGTGGTTTTCCACTATCATGGCCGTATTCTATACTCATCACAGCTGTTTTTGAAAAACGTATTAGTGGGTGAGGTTTGAAACAAAAATTTTTGTCAGAATAAGGCTAATATTGTGGAATGCACCACTTAATATTTATGATCAGTTAAGTAAGATGTGGTATCCTAGCACTAGCAATTTTAAATTTAGCAAATATTTAGGCTTACACTGCGTTACTGTGTACAGGTTACTATTAATATATTCCCTAGTTCCGTAATAAAAAGTTTTACTATTTTTCATTTTTTTCAATACGCTACCTCTGGGACCTCTTTCACTGCCTAAGCGTATTTCTTGAATGAGTTACTGTATAACATTGGTATATTCAGTGTATGTTAACTAGCAGCTCTCAGTATCTATGTATATGAATGTATTAGATTCTACCATTCTTATTATATTATTCCACAGACGATGTAAAGGGCGTACATCACTTCACTAAGATATGCGAATTCACAAGATCAATAAAGTAGTCACGTAGACGCTATGGTTTACATTAGGCCTCTACTTAGTGTAATGGTGATCATTACTTTAATTTTCTTAAGTGAAACTATCTGGTGTTTCAGCTATCGAACTTGTTCCACTGCAGCTGTAGCCTTTCCTTGTACGTCCCCTAGACTTTCCCGAATCTTGTTTATTGCGCTTTACGCCCTTGCGTGACTTGCCTTTATTTCGCCTTCGCCGGTTCACAGACTGCACAACCTACAGTATAATTTATATAATAATGGCATTTAATTGAACATAAACTAGCAGCTGACAAGGACACAATATATGCAACAAGGAATTAAACCGCCCATCACAATTTTCAGTGAACGGGACGTGATTGTTTCGGAAGCCCAGCTTGAAACTGTCTGGACAAAACATTAAAACTTAGACAAATTTAAAGAATTTAAATATTAAAAAGAAGGCGTGCCATTTCGAAATTCATGTGGGTGGGCATTTTGCGATAATAGTATTTTACATTGAAAGCATCTTGCATTGAAACCATTTTGCCTTCATACTCACCAAAATTGCAAAAATGCATTGCTCTAATAAGTACTTTTTTATAGTCAATGTAATAAAAAAGAGTGAGTAGGCCTAACCCAAAACTAATTCGCAATTCATACGAACCATATTTTATTTGTTCTGCATTATCTTGCCAATACCCCGAAAAATCTATAAAATATGATATGCATTATGCGGATAACTTGCAATTTCCTGTTGCTAACATTAGCAACATGGATTTTAGGTCCTACATAGTCTCTACCAAAATTTGGTAGAGACAATCTTTAGTCCAATGACTATCGATTGACTGAACTATAATGTTTTACATAGTTACCAATTGGTTTCCAGAACAACGGAAATATGTATAATTATTTAACTATTTAAATACCATTTTGGCTTATTTGCACAACTTCTTTACTAAACGGGGGCATGTAACCTCACCTATCTGATTTTTCGAGCTCAAGAACCCTTGTTCCCAAAAATGTAGGTACCCATTATATCATATATCTTATACTGTATCATATCATAAACAATTGTTAAATCAAAACAAATAAGTGGAATTTGGTGGAAATTATTGAACTTCTTTACAGTGGAATCTCATAATTTAGTTTAAGGGCCAATATTGAGCACTTGCAATCATTATAATAATGTGTCTCCACTGTAAACAACAAATATACTTGCCAATTATACAAAATTACGAAAATTAAGCCTAATCACTCAAGAGCCAATATTACAAAATATCGAGACAACCCTTGATCAAAGTTACATCATTATTGTAATGGGATCTTTCCGGGAGGCATTTAGTCGTAAAAATAAACCTACGTAGTGACTTGATCTCCAACTGTATTATTTCTTTATATGCCTACTCACCCCATATGACTGAGTTGAAGTCTGTCTTTTGTTGCTAAAGAAAACAGTAAATAAATGTTAGAGATATATTAATTGTAAAGGATTATTATAATAATGTAGTGCTTATTGATAAGCTCCTTCAGATTATCAGAGTAGTGCTTGTTAACGAACGTAGATGCAGCCTTAACGGCATCCTTGGCAGATCTAGTGTGCCCGAGCTGGCAGGACTCATACTGCGCCTTAGAGAGGTCCTTTCAACACTTCAGAATTCTGTGGTCAGCCCAGGGGGACATGAGCTTCTGTTTGGAAGGCATCTGCTAACTTACTTAACTGCTTCTGTGAAAGCAGTAGAGCAATCCGTAGCAGTGATCTGAAACCTCAGAATGAGAGCCTTTCATACATGTTTCTCAGCTGTAGTGTGAAACTGGATCTACACTGGTCTGTTGCACAGAGAGGGCCAATCATGCCCTGGCGGGGCAGATTTCTTAGTGCTGCTTGCTCCGAGCCTATCTATGTATTACCTTGGCCTTAATAAGACAATGTTCTCTGGAGAATGGATGAAGTGTAAATAGCATATAGACTATCTGGGACTTATGGCCATTTGGTACAGTGTAAGTCCGCGTGGCTTTCCTGTTTGCTTCTTGAACTGGGTTACAGCCGAAAACAAACCATTTCTAGATATTTAATCCTAAAGATGGAAGGAATTTCGGTTACCACTATTGGTATAGATAAACCCAGGGCGATGTGGTTGACTGATGCAGATTTGCATTAAAGTCACCCAGGAAAGTTAATAATGCATGCTGATCAACTCCATCAGCAGCTGCTTGTAGACTGGTAGAAATATCTACCTCCTCTACTGGAGTAAAACTCTTGGTGAATAGCACATAATCAGAACCGCTATAGAAAACTTCTTAGCCAGTCTTCCAGAACATGGCAAGTGGCAACGGATGATGCGGTTGGTGATTTAGTCTATTTTGTGAAATGCTGCATCCTGCATGTGCAGTTAGTTTCATCAATGGTTTCATCAATTCCTCCATTACCAATGTCATCTGTTGACATCTGTAGCCAACCACCTCCCATATACTTATCAATTAATCAGAACCTCATCAATCTACCCAGTCAGCATTCTGTGCTCTTGAACGCCTACGGCGCTAAAGTGAAACTTGTCTGCTAGGTCTCTCTCAATTAGGGGTATGACAGGCACTCGGTCATGAGACAACTGACGCTTGTGAGGTAAATTGTGTCCGGGAATTCCACTAGTCTCTACTGGCCGGACCTTACAATACTAATAAAATCCATAGTGGGGGTTGGGTGGTGTTTTTTTGAAGAATCAGCTCTCGGGGCAAGTCCAACACCATGGTTTGACTTTCATCAACTCCCTTCCGAGAACACCGGCAATATATTGTTATGGTCCGCACCCCAGTGCGGCATATTTTTTAGGCCTATGTAACAGCAATATACAGTTTATTACATGAATAGTATAATAATAGTACTGGTATATTAACGCTATGAAACTTTCTCACCTTGTGATCTAGACCTCTCAACACCAGACGCTGTCCCTAGTACTGGTATATTAACGCTATGAAACTTTCTCACCTTGATCTAGACCTCTCTACACCAGACGCTGTCCCTAGTACTGGTATATTAACGCTATGAAACTTTCTCACGTTGATCTAGACCTCTCTACACCAGACGCTGTCCCTAGTACTGGTATATTAACGCTATGAAACTTTCTCACCTTGATCTAGACCTCTCTACACCAGACGCTGTCCCTAGTACTGGTATATTAACGCTATGAAACTTTCTCACCTTGATCTAGACCTCTCTACACCAGACGCTGTCCCTAGTACTGGTATATTAACGCTATGAAACTTTCTCACCTTGATCTAGACCTCTCTACACCAGACGCTGTCCCTAGTACTGGTATATTAACGCTATGAAACTTTCTCACCTTGTGATCTAGACCTCTCTAAACCAGACGATGTCCCTAGTACTGGTATATTAACGCTAGGAAACTTTCTCACCTTGATCTAGACCTCTCTACACCAGACGCTGTCCCTAGTACTGGTATATTAACGCTATGAAACTTTCTCACCTTGATCTAGACCTCTCTACACCAGACGCTGTCCCTAGTACTGGTATATTAACGCTATGAAACTTTCTCACCTTGATCTAGACCTCTCTACACCAGACGCTGTCCCTAGTACTGGTATATTAACGCTATGAAACTTTCTCACCTTGATCTAGACCTCTCTACACCAGACGCTGTCCCTAGTACTGGTATATTAACGCTATGAAACTTTCTCACCTTGTGATCTAGACCTCTCTAAACCAGACGATGTCCCTAGTACTGGTATATTAACGCTAGGAAACTTTCTCACCTTGATCTAGACCTCTCTACACCAGACGCTGTCCCTAGTACTGGTATATTAACGCTATGAAATGTTCTCACCTTGATCTAGACCTCTCTACACCAGACGCTGTCCATAGTACTGGTATATTAACGCTATGAAACTTTCTCACCTTGATCTAGACCTCTCTACACCAGACGCTGTCCCTAGTACTGGTATATTAACGCTAAGAAACTTTCTCACCTTGATCTAGACCTCTCTACACCAGACGCTGTCCCTAGTACTGGTATATTAACGCTATGAAACTTTCTCACCTTGATCTAGACCTCTCTACACCAGACGCTGTCCATAGTACTGGTATATTAACACTATGAAACTTTCTCACCTTGTGATCTAGACCTCTCTACACCAGACGCTGTCCCTAGTACTGGTATATTAACGCTATGAAACTTTCTCACCTTGATCTAGACCTCTCTACACCAGACGCTGTCCCTAGTACTGGTATATTAACGCTATGAAACTTTCTCACCTTGATCTAGACCTCTCTACACCAGACGCTGTCCCTAGTACTGGTATATTAACGCTATGAAACTTTCTCACCTTGATCTAGACCTCTCTACACCAGACGCTGTCCCTAGTACTGGTATATTAACGCTATGAAACTTTCTCACCTTGATCTAGATCTCTCTACACCAGACGCTGTCCCTAGTACTGGTATATTAACGCTATGAAACTTTCTCACCTTGATCTAGACCTCTCTACACCAGACGCTGTCCCTAGTACTGGTATATTAACGCTATGAAACTTTCTCACCTTGATCTAGACCTCTCTACACCAGACGCTGTCCCTAGTACTGGTATATTAACGCTATGAAACTTTCTCACCTTGATCTAGACCTCTCTACACCAGACGCTGTCCCTAGGTTCCTCTTAAGTTTAGGCCTACTCCTAGCCTTTCTCTCTGACCTTTCTCGGTTCGCAGGGTAGTAGTTGTTGTCCCAGTACTTGGGTGATGCTATACTTAGTGCTATCTTGTACCCACAAATGCTGCATTTGTCGTGCTAAAATACAAGAATTAGGTCGACATAACGTACCAATAAATGAAATTAATAGAAACGTTTAGAGAGGAAATGTTAATATTTGAGATCATGCAAGCATTGTTAGGGAATGTTTGGAGTGGTAACTGATAAGTTTGAATCACAATTAACAGGACGTAAAGCAATGGACTACTTATAGATAGACGGGTGTCCCTTCGTCTATGCGTGTGCTATAACAATTTATTACAGTGACAATGTCTCTTAACGAAAAGTGTTTTAGTTTGTTCACCTATCTTTCCACTTTTCGGAGGGAGATTAACTTTAACAGCCCCCCCCCCCCCCCCCCCCCCCCTCCCCTCTACGTTCGTTATGTCTGTGTCTATTTAGTACAGTGATGTTCGTATGACATCAAGGCGGAATAGTTTAAGAACATAATATAACATAATATGGCCTACGTTATCGTAACTGACAGCCATTCCATGGTTATCCTGTCGTTGACGTGCCATCAACCAATGCCCTTTAGCCATTGCAAACACTATCTTAAATTCTTCCTCGGAGACTTGGCCTCGCCACTCCATCATCTGCAATAAAGTCAACAGATTTCTCAAATATACATATACAATATATGAAGTAACAAGTCGCTTCGCTCTTGGACAGAGGCTAAAAAAAACCAACTTTTTGCGCTCTTTGCACTTTTTTCGGACGAAAAGATGCCCGGCCTTATGCAAATCTGAATTTCGTTTAGAAATAGCTGAGAATTGGCGACGTCAGGCCCCCTGTAAGACTGTAGTTTGATTATTTATTATTTTTGTTTTTATTTATTTATGAATCACCTTGAATAACTCAAATCGATTACCCATGAAGACTTTCCTGGCCCGTTTGTTGCATTGCACGGACATTTTGCGAAATAAATATATTGGCAATAAATTCCACGGAGTAATTATTGAATCATCTTCCACATCGTGGAACAAATACAAAGCAACGGCAATCTAAAAAATAATCACTTATATGTTACGTAAAAATTCAAATATCAACAAATCACATGTTATATAATTGTATAGGCTTATAGTGGGTATCAGTGAGATAATCTAATCCTTACCACATCAACCGTAATTTCGAGTCCTTCCTATTCAGATGACATGACACCCCCTTCCCCTTCCCAATATTGTAATAAAATAAAATAAAATATACAACTTTGCGCCAACCGAAAAGAGCGCCAAAATGTCTTTTTTTTGAGTTGTTATAATAATAATTTGTCGATATTATAATAAACATAACAAGTTATAATTTCGATGTAATTCTGGAAAATTTTAAATAAAAATTTTGATAATAACTTAATCTTCTTATGTAAAATCTGTTACCAAACTAATTAACATCGGAGATATTAATTATCGTGATAAAAAAAGATGGAAATTACTTACTACTATGTACTTACTGCTTATCATTATTCATAAAAAATTTCAATTATTGAATCATTCAATGGATTTTTGAAAAGTTTTATTACATGGTTTATAGAAGCTTAAAAGTATATAGTACAGTAGAAGGTATAATTGTTTGTTCGGTACCTGAAATATTCCCGGTCTATCTATACCAGCCCGTTCCAGGTAGATAAAGGCAGCGGCGACGCCGTATAGATCCACTGTCATACAGCACGGATCGAGCAGAAGCATGCATCGCCAATCCCATTGTTCGAACGCCGAGAGGAAGTAATGTAATCGTATTGCTCGAGGAATACGGGGCATATCAGATCACTAGGGCTAGACTGCTGTAACCGTTTCAACGGCACATTTATAACAAATTAAGTTATAGTTACTAAAATAGGTTAGAGCTACCAATATAGGCCAAATCAAATCAAAAGTGCTTTGGGTTAAAAATAAAGTAACTTATCATAATTATATAATTTCCTTATATAGCATATAAAGTATAACAATTTGAAAACAACTCACTGCTCCCACACCCAAATATTTTTTAAAATTTCCATCGAATGTTGTGAAATTTGGTGGGATGAAATGAAATCCGAATTTTTCAATTTTATTTTTCCATTTAAAGGGGGGGGGGGGGGGGGGGGGGGTGCGGGGTACTCTATTTTTGTCCAAAATATGTCAAAATTATTTTTATAATCTATTATAATGCAAGATTAAATGGTGTTTCCGAATCTGAAAACCGCTATTTAATAGCTCTTTTAGTTTTCAAGTTATAGCAATTTCCATGGCTAGAATTCCGTATGCAGTCGCATTTGATATTTTGATATTAATAAATGAAATTATGTACTTTTTGCATAGTAATATCACCACTGACTTCATTGCAACATTTTCAAAAAAATATTATGTTCTAGAATATTAGCTAATCGACTAGCTAGTAATTTTTCAAGAAAACATGATTTATTATATATAATCATTTTTTTTTTATTTTCTAAAAATACTGAAATTTTTTGTTTTCTAGAACATTAGTAGATATGTTTTTTATGGTAGCTAGTGTTTTTTTTACTAGCTAGTATTTTTTGTAATTATAAAAAATGTGAAAACATTGATATATCAGGTTTAAACTGATGCATATACCGTAATGAACAAAAATATTGATGATATTATTGCAGTTTCCATTTTTTGCATGGTAACAATGATTTATGTTATAAAAATGTAGGGATATATCTTTTTACAGAACACAAGCGAACACAGTAGAACACACCCGAACACACTCCAAAAACTGCCGAACACAATCGAACACAGTCGAAAATAGAAAGAGCACAAAAAATAACACCGGGTACCAACTTTTAGATAAAATTAGCCACGCGTTGCTTTTCTATAAGAAAATTCCCGAAATTATTGAATAAAATTGTCGCGAAATTAAATATTCATTTCTTATCAGATCAGGCCTAGCCTAAGCCGACAACTAATAATTTAACATAGTAGTATAGGCCTAAGTTAAGTGTGGTTAGCACCGGGACAGAGATCCCTACCGGTACCTGCCAGGGTAGGTACCTAACCGGGACCCAGCTCTTTATATTCCAGTGCAGCAGTAGGCAGGTAGGTACCGGTACCTATGTTGTACCGACGTGTTACCGTTCATGTACAGTACGTACGGTAATGGGCCTAACATCCTAATTCATACCCTCAGCAATCAGTCCCAGACCAAGCTATTCCAGTACGCAGGCAAACAGGTCTATTACTGTCGCTAACCCGCTATTACTATATATGTGACAGGTACGGTTCCCGGTAGGTTTCCCTACATAGTTTGTTATACAGTACAGCAGTACACAACAAATAATAGGCCTACCTGATAAGAAAGGAATATTTAATTTCGCGACAATTTTATTCAATAATTTCGGGAATTTTCTTATAGAAAAGCAACGCGTGGCTAATTTTATCTAAAAGTTGGTACCCGGTGTTATTTTTTTGTGCTCTTTCTATTTTCGACTGTGTTCGATTGTGTTCGGCAGTTTTTGGAGTGTGTTCTTGTGTGTTCGCTTGTGTTCTGTAAAAAGAACTATCCAAAATGTAGTTTTATTTTAAAATTACTAGCCAATTAAAATTTGAAAAATGACTAGCTATATGTTCCAGAACATTATATTTTTTATTTTATTTATGTTCTATAGTCAGTGTATAGTAATTATATTTCGTTCTAGAACTCTACAATATTGCCATGGTAACAATGATTTATGTTATAAAAATGCGACTGCATACGGAACTGTTCCCATTTCCATTTAGGGAATCCTATTGAAATTACTATTATTATGTATAATGAAAGGTCAATTATTTCCAAATATTTTTTTTATGAAATTGTCAACTTCAAAACCCTACTAATTCTACAATTTTTGAGCAATTAGTCTGAAAATTTCCACCCTGCATAAAAGTATCAGACAACTTTTCGAAATTTTTTGTTAATAAAATTTAATACTATTTATAACAAACCTAGCGGTGCAGAAATACTTTCACAAAATTTTTTCCATCTTTGATCTATCATAAAAAACTTTCATGTGATTAGATTCAAAACTGTAAAAGCCTTAGGGTTTTAAGCGCAACCAAGTGATTTTTTATTTTTAACTAGTATTAACTAATATTAATTAGCGAAAAAAAAGTAGTGAAGAATACCAGACAGTCACTGCCGTTATATTTCACTTTGCAGTTTACCACCATGTGAAGAATACCAGGTTTTCACCAAAAACACAGGTTACAGAAGGGCTGAATCTAACCAAAACAATAAACGAAATAGTATATGTACAGGTTATAAGACATAAATAAGCGCTATAAAACACTTAATAAAGATAAATTAAAAAAAATAAAAAATCTTCATATATAAAATTCCATTAAAAAGTCGACCGAAAAGTGAAATCCTGGTTTTCTTCACATAGGCCAATTTTTCTGACCTGTCATGTAGAATAGCTTCTTAGGCACCTATATTCCAAATTATTGCCAAAACCAAACCATTCTAATTTGATATCTGGATTACGGATTACATTCAAAACACAAAATATAAAGCCAGCAGATATTGTTAAACATTGCTAAAAATGCGTTTTTTAAAGGCTTGTTGTATAGAAATACGTAAATAGTGAAATCCGGCTCTGCCATCAGTAAAAAAAAAAGCAAAAAGTAAAAAAATCATACCAAATTTCGTAGCATATGATTGAAATAAAAAAAAAATGTGGGGGGGGGGGGGGGGGGTGGGTAAGGGTAATATTTATTTTAACTGTAACCACAGCAACAATAATACAGTTTTTGGAATAAATTTATAAAATAAAGTTGTAGTTGTAGTGGGAATATAAAAGGAAAAGTATAAGGGTAATTGAAAAAATTACTGTTTCAAAAATAATAGCCAACTTGCAAAATCGCTAGCTAACGTAAAAATTGGTAGCTATTAATGTTTATAGATAATTAAACAATGCATTACACATGACAATTACTTTGAATTAAATTAGTTCATTTTTTGAATAAATGTTCTAGAACAAAAAATATTTGTTCTAGAACAAAAAAATAGGAAAAAACAAGCTAATTTGTTTATATTTTTCATTTTTTATTGTACCTATATTATCTTTGTATAAATTTTTTAAACTAGCTAGTTTTTGTTTCCATTTAAAAAAAATGTTTTAGAGCATATTATCTATTCATTTAATATAAAATTTTGTTCTGGAACAAATATTATTTGTCCTAGAACAAAAAAACAAAAAACTAGGTAATTTGTAAATTAGGTTAATTTTTTATTCTATGTTGTCTTTGTATCATATATTTAATAAAAATCACTAGCTGCAATAAAAATGTATAGTTGTTAGTAATTGTTTTTAACACTTGGCGCCCCTCACACGGAGCACCTTGTTTCTGAAACTTGTTGCTGGACTCCCTCACACACAGAAACGTGTTGTTGCAACTTGTTTCCGTGTGTGAGGACTCCAGACACAAGTTTCTGCAACTTGTTTCCGCAACTTATTTCTGTGTGTGAGGGGGTCCAGCAACAAGTTGCTGGAAGTTATATTATAGCTAATATTCGATAAATGCAGCGATTTGATATTATATATATATGACTGGACATGTTAGCTATTTGTTTTGAGATAATTTGTTATTTTCGTGAGCAACAAGTTTCTGTGTGTGAGGGGGTCCAGTAACTAGTTGCTGAAACAAGTTGCAGAAACAAGTTGCAGCAACTTGTTTCTGTGTGTGAGGGGGTCCAGCAACAAGTTGCAGAAACAAGTTGCTCCGTGTGAGGGGGGCCTTACTAATAAAATAAAAAAAAACACAAAATAACATTTGTGCACAAAACACACTAGTACCAGTACAAATACTATAAAGTGACGATTCTTTGTGGACTTCCAACGAAATTCAGCGAGGTGGTTCTGAAGAAGCGTCTTCGTTGTGCCTTTTCCGTATTCGTATG
>JAUCBJ010006293.1:0-34035 GCA_032718475.1 Nemertoderma westbladi | reverse complement strand
TGCAGAAAGACTAAAATATGTATATTACGTCTACAAATGTTTTACGGCGAGCCACGAACTTGGCGGAGCCTTAGCGAACTGACACTCTTAGGGGCGGCTCAATAATGGCAAGTAGTTGTCATTGTCGTTGCTTTACCATTTTGACATGCTAATAACGTTGTCGGATTTAAAGCTGTCGAGTTGAAAAATTTGTGGGCATCAATAAAACAACAATTTTTTAGAGACTTTCACACACCCCAAAACAGCTCCCGCTAGAGGGCTACCCTACATGTCTAAACATTAAATATCCTGGTCCTCCCATTTCTCTGATTTTAATCCGTTCATGCTGAAACTTGTCAGAAATGTGTTAGAACACATCCTGTGTCTTTGTGGGGTCGGTAATAATTTAAGTTGGATCTTGGCATTTATGTACTATACAACATATTGCGTCTTTGATAAGAAGGTGATAGATCCGCAGTTCTCCAGTCTGCGGTAGAGGGAGAAATGTCCGAAAGTGAAAACCTTCGACAGTATACCTGGATTTTACAATCCGTTTAAGATGAAACTTGGTAGATACTGTATTTATTAGTCGACTACTAGAAAACTGGTTGCTTTCTTTGTGGGAAGGTTCACCATCTACGTCTACAATTTGCCGTTTTAGAGGTCGAAATATCTGAAAGTGAAAAACCTTCTATCATTTCGTTATTTGTGATCATTTCAAACTGGAACTTGGCAGATTACATCCTCGCTACGTAGACCATCCATCGGTTGCGTTTTTGTGGGGACGCTAATCCATCTGCAGTTCTCCAGTCTACCGCTAGTGGGCTGAAATTAAAACATTTTAGAAATACCCGAAATGAAAACCTTCAGCCCTTTCGTGTTGTTGTTAATAATTATTTCTTCCTGATTAATACCTGGCACATATATTCTAGACCTCAGACTTTGGGCAGAGTTTTTGGAGGTTATAAATCGGCTGCAGTTACCCTGTCTGCATCTGTGATCAAATCTGTGACATCGGTGTTAAAAGTGATTTGGAAACTTCTGAATTTACTTATAATTATTTCTAGTTGACACTTAACTTAAGACACTTTATGTCACGTGCTGCGCGAAGGCAACACTTAGAGTATTCTAACAGCATTTTAATCCAAAACAAATCAATTTCGATATCACATTGGAACTTAATTAAATAAGTAATTCGATTTTGAAGCATTGATTTTTATGTTAGTTAGTACATTTTATAAAGTTTAGGCTACTTATACACAAATATAATTAGAGACAAACCTAATATAAATGAGACAAATGCCACCTCATACTATTTGGTATAAAATTATTTATTTAAAAACAAACTTCAAAATGAAACTATTTATTTATCAATATAATTTCATAAGTTTCACTAAATTCATTTATAGTGGTGCTTCTTAATTATCACCTACTATGACAGAGACTGAAACTTCTATAATATTCGTATACGTAGCGTTTTAAAGCATATTCAATGATAAACAGCAGGCTATATTGTTTAACTTTGCTGTAGTACCTAAAATAATCCCGTGGTTCTTGTATCGCGAACTCTTATCTTAAACGGACTCCCTCTGACATGCTGTTTTCCCCCACTTGACTATGAGGCAATACTTCCCGCTTTCTGTTACGTCGTAGTCGACGCTCTATATATATTTCCTCCGGTGTGTTTCACTCTCAACTCTTCGCACGGCGAATTCGCGCCCTTCACACCTACGATGAGCGGCCGATGGTAAGCGGCTCGACTGGCGTCCACAGAGAATGTGTTCCGACCCACGACACCTTCGCTAACAGAGTCTCCTATGCATTCCACCGCCTCCGAATCATTGTCATCTGGTTCGCAAGGAAAGAAAAATGTGGTTTGTTGGATATCAGGTTTAATAGTTTCAACATGTTCCAGTTGATAGACGTTGTCCTCATCTGGCAGAATATTAAACTTTGTTATCACATTGAATTCATCATCTTCTTTCTCCATATTTAGATCCGATGCGTAAACCATGTCAGGATCTTTTAGAAGATCTCCAATATCCGCAAATTGATTGCGATTTACCTGAGATGGTGCAATAATTGGTTCCTCGGCGATAATATTTTTCTTATGATTCGACAGGTCGACACAATACGGACTCTGTTTCACCTCATTATCACCATCACGAACTCTCACGGAGTAAATCCCTGGCTCTTCCGGTACATAAGAAAAGTTGACCTTCTTTTTATCTTTACTACTTTCTATTAGAGTTTCGACCTCAATATCATCCCCATTGCCGTCAACGATGTCAACTGATATATCCTCATCATGATTGATAGGCGCTTCAACGGTAAACTTCACGGGTTTGCCCAATTCTATTTCTTCTTCGTCTAATCCTGGTCCGTATATCTTTAAATCTTTAGACTTGGGAGGTCTGATTGGCGCGCCTTCCTTCACACTGCACTTAGGATACTGACTGAGATAGGTCATCATCGAGAGATCATCCACATTCGGGTTCGTCATATCCTCGGGCCTCAATAGTTGCGGGACATTTAACCAATCCTCCGCGAGTTGCATCGCTTCCTTGGCGTTTCTCAAATCGTCCTCGGGGTCCCACAGCTCCCAGTCCGGACACAGGCCGGGGGCGACGGCGTCGACTAAGGCCCCTATCGAGCGTCCATCGTTCCAATCGGTGGTGAGGTTGTCGATCTTCTTAGGGGCGACTTTATCCTGAATCCACCGAAGTAATCGCTGCTTCGGGGTCAACGAACTGTCGTTATCGATTGGGCTCGACCCGTCCTCATCTTTAGCGGTCCAATTCGACACAGAGTAATGCAGAATGAGCGTCCATATGAGGCCCAATATCAACTTAGATTTCCCGTTCGCGATGTCCATAGTGCCGATGTTCACCAACTTGAGATGCTCATGATCGATAAGGAACCGCAACACAGTTGATATGTTCTCCAACTTCATCTGTTGGAATCCCGGTTTCTTGTGATACTTGGGGAACTTCTCCCCTGACAACGCCTCTAGCAACGAAATAAGTACGAGACCATCCCCGAGGTCTTTATCTAAATCATCCACGGATCTAGGTGTTTTCTTCAAATGTTCGTTGCACCATCTAGTAAATGTGTTTTTCTGTATGGTTTTCCAAACTGCATCATCAGCTAAAGAATCTTCAGCAGCCTGCAGAGCCTTCGTTTTAGCTTCCTTTTGGTCTTCCATCCCGAAGGTTTTTTTTATAGATAATAAATTTTATTGGAAAAAATTTTAGTAGAATTTATTAAATTACGACTGCAGATTAGACGAACAATAATGCAAAAAAATATGGAAAATAAACAGGTAAGAATAATGTTTACTTCAATAATTATAGTGACGCGGGTCAAAGTATGATGGACGTCGTGTGTTTTAGCATAATCAGAGACAGTATTTATTAAATGCAATCCTTATCCATTGCATTAAGTTACTAGGAAAGCACACAACCTATTACCACAATCCCTCTTTATCTCTCTAAGTCCAAAAGGTCGTTTACAGAACCTCGGAAATGTTGACTTAGACAGTTCATTCCTGCCAGTTTCTCGCACATTTTTGTATCATATTTCACAAGGAAAGATAACTAAGATATGACAGGGACACAATGTCGTCAATAGGATACATACATAGTTACAATATTAATATTGATCATATTCAGTACAATACTACTACAGTAAGCTAAACATAGAATAAATGAATTGGAGTTGAGCTGTTATGCAACTGTAATTAAAGATGTAATATTATGGTTTTGTTCAGAAATGGAAAAAATAGAATACACCTGCCCCCCCCCCCCCCCCCCCCCCCCCCACCCTACCCCTAATATTATGGTTTTGTTCAGAAATGGAAAAAATAAGAATACCCCCCCCCCCCCCCGTCCACTTTAGAATGAAAACTTAATTGTAATACATATAATACATAAAGCAAAGAAGTAAATACAATTTATATAGTAATTTGTAACAGCCATTTGATGAATGTCAACTTTTATTGTTATTTGTAATGTCCATTATTATTTAGTCTATAACTCACAGCTGTCACATTTATAGCGTTTTCTGGCAATTGCAATACACAATTATGATACGATTAGTAGAATAGGAACTTACATTTGGTTAACATAGCCAATGATGTTTCCGGACGGAGTCTGGATTTGCATCGTCATATTGAAACAGGGAAAGCAGAGCAGATCGCAGCGGACTGGGCGGAGAAGATGCATTATGTTACGGCCATCTTCGCCGGAAATATCCATTATAAAGGACCTCGCAGGACCGCAGATACAACGTACACATAGATTAGTTTCTAAAATAAAGACAACAACGTACACATAGATTAGTTTCTAAAATAAAGACAACAACGTACACATAGATTAGTTTCTAAAATAAAGACAACAACGTACACATAGATTAGTTTCTAAAATAAAGACAACAACGTACACATAGATTAGTTTCTAAAATAAAGACAACAGCGTACACATAGATTAGTTTCTAAAATAAAGACAACAACGTACACATAGATTAGTTTCTAAAATAAAGACAACAACGTACACATAGATTAGTTTCTAAAATAAAGACAACAACGTACACATAGATTAGTTTCTAAAATAAAAACAACATTACATGAGCTCCACTTTTGTGCTATGGGCACCAGCCTCCACTATTGTGCAATGGGCACCAGTAACGTTACATGAGCTCTACTATTGCGCCATGGGCACCACTATAGTTAACTGAGCACTACTATTGTACCATGGGCACCAGCACCACTAACGTTACATGGGCTCCACTATTGTGCAATGGGCAGGGCACCACTAACGTTACATGAGCTACACTATTGTGCAATGGGCACCAATATCGTTAAATGAACACTACTATTGTACCACGGGCACCAGCACCACTAACGTTACATGAGCTCCACTATTGTGCAATGGGCACCACTAACGTTACATGAGCTCCACTATTGTGCAATGGGCACCTATATCGTTAAATGAACACTACTATTGTACCTCGGGCACCAGCACCACTAACGTTAAATGAACTCTGCTTTTGTACCATGGGCACCACTAACGTTACATGAGTTCCACTATTGTGCAATGGGCACCAGTAACGTTACATGAGCTCTACTATTGCGCCCTGGGCACCACTATAGTTAACTGAGCACTACTATTGTACCATGGGCACCAGCACCACTAACGTTACATGAACTCCACTATTGTGCAATGGGCACCACTATCGTTAAATGAGCACTACTATTGTACCATGGGCACCAGCACCACTAACGTTACATGAGCTCTACTATTGCGCCCTGGGCACCACTATAGTTAACTGAGCACTACTATTGTACCATGGGCACCAGCACCACTAACGTTACATGAACTCCACTATTGTGCAATGGGCACCACTATCGTTAAATGAGCACTACTATTGTACCATGGGCACCAGCACCACTAACGTTACATGAGCTCCACTATTGTGCAATGGGCACCACTATCGTTAAATAAGCACTACTATTGTACCACGGGCACCAGCACCACTAACGTTACATGAGCTCCACTATTGTGCAATGGGCACCACTATCGTTAAATGAGCACTACTATTGTACCGCGGGCACCTGCACCACTAACGTTATATGAGCTCCACTATTGTGCAATGGGCACCACTATCGTTAAATGAGCTCTACTATTGTACCATGGGCACCACTAACGTTACATGAGGTCCACTATTGTGCAATGGGCACCACTAACGTTACATGAGCTCCACTATTGTGCAATGGGCACCACTAACGTTATATGAGCTCCACTATTGTGCAATGGGCACCACTACCGTTAAATGAGCACTACTATTATACCACGGGCACCAGCACCACTAACGTTACATGAGCTCCACTATTGTGCCATGGGCACCACTAACGTTACACGAGCTCCACTATTGTGCAATGGGCACCACTATCGTTAAATGAGCACTACTATTGTACCATGGGCACCAGCACCACTAACGTTACATGAGCTCCACTATTGTGCAATGGGCACCACTAACGTTACATGAGCTCCACTATTGTGCAATGGGCACCACTATCGTTAAATGAGCACTACTATTGTACCACGGGCACCTGCACCACTAACGTTACATGAGCTCCACTATTGTGCAATGGGCACCACTATCGTTAAATGAGCTCTACTATTGTACCATGGGCACCAGCACCACTAACGTTACATGAGCTCCACTATTGTGCAGTGGGCACCACTACCGTTACATGAGCTCCACTATTGTGCAATGAGCACTACTATCGTTAAATGAGCACTACTATTGTACCATGGGCACCACTAACGTTACATGAGCTCCACTATTGTGCAATGGGCACCAATATCGTTAAATGAACACTAATATTGTACCACGGGCACCAGCACCACTAACGTTAAATGAGCTCCAGTATTGTGCAATGGGCACCACTATCGTTAAATGAGCACTACTATTATACAACGGGCACCAATATCGTTAAATGAACACTACTATTGTACCACGGGCAACAGCACCACTAACGTTACATGAACTCCACTATTGTGCAATGGGCACCACTATCGTTACATGAGCACTACTATTGTACCATGGGCACCAGCACCACTAACGTTACATGAGCTCCACTATTGTGCAATGGGCACCACTAACGTTACATGAGCTCCACTATTGTGCAATGGGCACCAATATCATTAAATGAACACTACTATTGTATCACGGGCACCAGCACCACTAACGTTAAATGAACTCTGCTTTTGTACCATGGGCACCACTAACGTTACATGAGTTCCACTATTGTGCAATGGGCACCAGTAACGTTACATGAGCTCCACTATTGTGCAATGGGCACCACTAACGTTACATGAGCTCCACTATTGTGAAATGGGCACTACTAACGTTACATGAGCTCCACTATTGTGCAATGGGCACCACTACCGTTAAATGAGCACTACTATTATACCACGGGCACCAGCACCACTAACGTTACATGAGCTCCACTATTGTGCCATGGGCACCACTAACGTTACATGAGCTCCACTATTGTGCAATGGGCATCACTATCGTTAAATGAGCACTACTATTGTACCATGGGCACCAGCACCACTAACGTTACATTAGCTCCACTATTATGCAATGGGCACCACTAACGTTACATGAGCTCCACTATTGTGCAATGGGCACCACTATCGTTAAATGAGCACTACTATTGTACCACGGGCACCTGCACCACTAACGTTACATGAGCTCCACTATTGTGCAATGGGCACCACTATCGTTAAATGAGCTCTACTATTGTACCATGGGCACCAGCACCACTAACGTTACATGAGCTCCACTATTGTGCAGTGGGCACCACTACCGTTACATGAGCTCCACTATTGTGCAATGAGCACTACTATCGTTAAATGAGCACTACTATTGTACCATGGGCACCACTAACGTTACATGAGCTCCACTATTGTGCAATGGGCACCAATATCGTTAAATGAACACTACTATTGTACCACGGGCACCAGCACCACTAACGTTACATGAGCTCCAGTATTGTGCAATGGGCACCACTATCGTTAAATGAGCACTACTATTGTACAACGGGCACCAATATCGTTAAATGAACACTACTATTGTACCACGGGCACCAGCACCACTAATGTTACATGAACTCCACTATTGTGCAATGGGCACCACTATCGTTACATGAGCACTACTATTGTACCATGGGCACCAGCACCACTAACGTTACATGAGCTCTACTATTGTGCTATGGGCACCACTATCGTTACATGAGCTCCACTATTGTGCAATGAGCACCACTAACGTTACACGAGCTCCACTATTGTGCAATGGACACCACTAACGTTACATGAGCTCCACTATTGTGCTATGGGCACCACTATCGTTAAATGAGCACTACTATTGTACCACGGGCACCTGCACCACTAGCAATACATGAGCTCCACTATTGTGCTATGGGCACCACTATCGTTACATGAGCTCCACTATTGTGCAATGAGCACCACTAACGTTACACGAGCTCCACTATTGTGCAATGGACACCACTAACGTTACATGAGCTCCACTATTGTGCTATGGGCACCACTATCGTTAAATGAGCTCTACTATTGTACCATGGGCACCAGCACCACTAACGTTACATGAGCTCCACTATTATGCAATGGGCACCACTAACGTTACATGAGCTCCACTATTGTGCAATGGGCACCACTAACGTTACATGAGCTCCACTATTGTGCAATGAGTACCACTATCGTTACATGGGCTCCACTATTGTGCTATGGGCACCACTAACGTTACATGAGCTCCACTATTGTGTTATGGGCTGGGCAGGGCACCACTATCATTACATGGGCTCCACTATTGTGCCTTGGGCACAACTAAACGTTAGATGAGCTCTACTATTGTGCTATGGGCACCACTAACGTTACATGATCCACTATTGTGCTATGGGCAGGGCACCACTATCGTTACATGGGCTCCACTATTGTGCTATGGGTACAACTAACGTTACATGAGCTCCACTATTGTGCAATGGGCACCACTATCGTTAAATGATCACTACTATTGTACCACGGGCACCTGCACCACTAGCATTACATGAGCTCCAATATTGTGCAATGGGCACCACTATCGTTAAATGAGCTCTACTATTGTACCATGGGCACCAGCACCACTAACGTTACATGAGCTCCACTATTATGCAATGGGCACCACTAACGTTACATGAGCTCCACTATTGTGCAATGGGCACCACTAACGTTACATGAGCTCCACTATTGTGCAATGGGCACCACTATCGTTAAATGAGCACTACTATTGTACCATGGGCACCAGCACCACTAACGTTACATGAGCTCCACTATTGTGCAATGGGCACCACTATCGTTAAATGAGCACTACTATTGTACCACGGGCACCAGCACCACTAACGTTACATGAGCTCCACTATTGTGCAATGGGCATCACTAACGTTACATGAGCTCCACTATTGTGCAATGAGTACCACTATCGTTACATGGGCTCCACTATTGTGCTATGGGAACCACTAACGTTACATGAGCTCCACTATTGTGCTATGGGCTGGGTAGGGCACCACTATCGTTACATGGGCTCCACTATTGTGCCTTGGGCACCACTAAACGTTAGATAAGCTCTACTATTGTGCTATGGGCACCACTATCGTTACATGGGCTTCAATATTGTGCTATGTGCAGGGCCCCACTATCGTTACATGGGCTCCACTATTGTGCTATGGGCACCAGCACCACTAACATTAAATGAGCTCCACTATTGTGCTATGGGCAGGGCACCACTATCGTTACATGGACTCCACTCATTGTGCTATGGGTACCACTATCGTTACATGAGCTACACTATTGTGCTATGAGCACCACTATCGTTACATGAGCTACACTATTGTGCTATGGGCACCACTATCGTTACATGAGCTCCACTATTGTGCTATTGGCAGGGCACCACTATCGTTACATGAGCTCCACTATTGTGCTATGGGCACCACTATCGTTACATGAGCTCCACTATTGTGCTATGGGCAGGGCACCACTATCGTTACATGGACTCCACTTATCGTGCTATGGGCACCAATATCGTTACATGGACTCCACTATTGTGCTATGGGTACCACTATCCTCGTTGCACCATGTTCGGAACTACCTTGTTACATGACCTACTATTACTATAATAGGCCATTCGCCTTACCTTCAATAACATTCCTTTTTTTTATGGCAGCGACATCATCGGTTTCTGTCCAGTTCCCCATTAGTAACTAACCTTCTGTCGCCCAGTATATAAGTTCTCCAGCACTATTGCGAATTCTGTAGGTGTTTTCAGAAACACAACATAATGCTCGAGATTCCACGGTTTGTTCTACCTTAATGGAATCCAACGGCACCAAATACTCCAACCCATCCATGCAATTTCCTTCCAGTATCGTGGGCTTGGCCATCCATCTGAAATAGTAAAAAACTCATCAAGGATTCATTGGATTTGTGCATTTTTTCAATTATAAAAAATATTAGTAACTTTACATTATGCGAGGAATGCCCCATATATAAGAACCTTATCTAGGGAATCTATAAGAACCTTATTTATAATTTTATATTTAAAAAAGCGTGAAAAATATAAAAAATTAAAATTGTAAATATATGAAATGGAGACAATAAACAATGGTCATATGCGAACGGTAGTCCTACTCAATAAATAGGAGTTGAGCTGATAATGCGACTTAAATAAATAATATTTTATAGGTTTTTTGTTTTAGAGTTTACAAAATGCGGAACTACGTCACCGTTGAACCTGCCCTCAGCAGGTTGCTAACAGACTGTTGCAGCAAAGTTAGTGCGTATAGTATGTCCTGTCCATTTCCATCCATAATATCCAATATTACATATATGTACACGATAGCAATAATAAGACAATAGGATAAACGAACCTTCCCACTGGGTAACTATTTGGATCGTAGTACTTTGGTTCTCTGATGACAGCAGCCCCTTCGGAAGTTTCAGCTTCATCGGGCTCCTTAGTTAGAGGATCACGGGAATATTCTCTTGAGTCAGACATTATAAATACCACAAGGAACGGCACGAAAGATAAAAGAAGTAGAAATAAAAGAATCTAACATAGAAATACTGGAATTATTTCATAAGGATGGCACTTATGTTCCAATCGGTTACTTGTAGATTTGGAAGCTTCGAGTTTCATGTCGTTTATTTTGGCATAAAATTACATGGGATCTACATAGCGGGTTACTATTACGCATTCCATTATTCGTTGTGAATGAACGTTGCCCAGGATATATATTTGTGCTTGCCAAGCATTTAACGGCTGATAAAGTTATAGAATGATTAGAGTAAGATAATTTAAGATGCGTTGTACTTGTTAGTTTCCAAAAAAAGTTAAGCAATATTGAAAACGGGTGCAAATATTATTTAGATATAATTTATTATTCGTTACTTAAGTGATGCATAGTGATTGGTCTTCTAGATACAACGTATACGTTAAGAAAACTGATACTTGAATAAGGATGAATGTTAAAACGATCAATTTCATTAAATTCAGAATGGGGTATTTATCTAGGATAGACATCTTCTATTGTAATCGTGTTGTAATACAAATTAGATGGAAAATCTCTTAGGATAAGCGACTCAATTGTCTCAGTCGATAACAGACAGTATTCCTCAAAATATACTCAAGCAATTTCCAGTTTGAAAAAATCACCTTTTAGTGTTTGTCATGAAATGCTAACCGAATTACCATCATACACCTGTGACACACTCCTTATTTTTTAAATGTTTTAGAGTGTAAACTGAGTGTAAATATTAATAACGTAACGTCGTAACGCATAAGTCAAGACGGTTTTCTGCGAAGGCCGATTAAGATGAAATGAATCTTATCTTCTTCAGGTGACTACGACCAGTTATACTTTAGTTTTTTTAGTGCCTTTGATATAAATACCATCGAATTCAGGGTATAACGCACGGAAAAGGAGTATAGTTACCACTCAATGAATTTATATTTATAATAATTGTATTAATTTAAGATTATTATTTAGTATTATTTAGTTCTGTTAGATTTATATAAATTATTAATGATAATCGCCCCGTGTAGATTTAGATGTTCAATCCCAACTCTTTATAATCACCACCAGATATAGGCCGTCACCAGTAGGATGCACATTTAATAAGGTTGTCTAGTCGTGCCTGCATGGTGATGCTTGGTTTTACAATAAGATGTTGCCGAGGATGTAGAATTCCTGATCTCATAAATGAGCATCGTATCCAATTTCATGAACCCTGCGTAGCATCCTGTTGATGCCAATCAAGGCATCCTCATCACATGCTCTCTCTGCTACCTGGAATAACATGGCATTTATAGGTATGATGGAAAAATTGACATTTTATATAACGCATAACATACACGAACGGCACTATATCTCATGTAGAAAGACGCGTATGTTCGTCATCAGACATTATTACCCTCCTCAGTTACAGACACTAAGTGAGAGCAGCAGTACCAGTAAAATAAGGCGAGATAATATCATCACAGATCTACACAAAGTAGGCACTTTCAATTTACCCCGTAATTACAAAAGGACCCCTACTAGAGTTCTCGGGATCAATGAGACAAAATGCCATTCCTATCGCAGTGGGGTGGGGGTTTTAGTTGACCCGGCATAACGTCATTTGGCCGTCTCTCTTAACGCTAATGTAGTTTTGATATGCTTGTTCTATTATCATTTAGGCTGCTTTCCACCGGTGGTCCCAACCTAACACACACAACCTACAATTCAATTAGGTAATGCACCCTTTACACAACTATATAGTTTCACAGAACGTCAGTTTAATCTGCTAACACATCTTGATAATACCGGGAGCAGTATCAGGAAGGCAACCAACCCTCGTGCGTCAGCAACCATCCAATCCCGGATTCCTTGGTCGACACAACAGCCATTCCAGGATTGAAGTCAGTCGCCAGGAAACCGCCAGCCAATGGGAACACTGACCTCCCTCCTAAACTTTCGACATCTACGCATAATTTGTGAATCTGTGTAAGGCGTTTTGAGGAGCTACACTGAGAGTTATAAAAAGAAAATACAGGAGAATTCGTTATTAGGTAATTATAATTAGTATAAATTTAAAGCAACTCACCGTAGTGAATAAGATAATTATTATACTATTAATATTTAATCGTTCCATCCTCCCAATAATAGATGCATGGGCGCGACATCCACAACAGTGCGCAAACAGTTTGTGCTACCATTGTGTTACAAATAAATGAATTAACCAGAGATTAACTTTCTTTCTGCGGTATATGGATTCTTGGTATATTGATTTCTTGTATATATGGATTATGCGTTACAGTTCTATTTGTTTGTGTAGGCCTATTACACTTTTGTTCGTTCGTAGCATATAGTGTCTGTCGTTTGTGCGTTACAGAATTTGGGCGTGCGTTACATTTTTATTTGTGTGCTACTTACATTAATGTGAAAAGATTTCTCAAAGATTATAAATCATTTTATTCTATAGTTCACATTCACCACGATTGGACTAACTATTAGAAGGGAACATTATCGGTCGAACTTAATAACAAACATTACTATGGAAAAAAATTAAAAGAATTTATTAAATTAAGATTTAAAGTAAAATACTTTTTATTCCAAAAATTTTACTTAACTCAACGTACTAATGTATTGACAGTTGTTGTACAACTCATTAGAACTCAAGATTCCAAACTAGCAAATTAATGTAGACATTCAAAATTACAGCTCCAGATGAAAATGGACCTGAACAACATGAAAAAACTGAACCTGAAATTAGAAATTGCTTTGCCGTCGTTTTGAGTATCTTACGAACAATAAATATTGTTAATTAATAATAATCAAATTAAGTAGCCCAATAGCATTTTTGTTGTTGTACCTACTCTTGTACGTGTACAACAGTTACTAAGGGTCCAATATCTTAAGATAAGCTGATACATTTTTGTAAAACTACATGCAAAATACATTGATGCACAAAAAATTCCTAATATATATAAATTTTAAGTAATTAAACAGGACTAAGGATGATCCAACTCTATAGCAAATGGAGCGGGAAAAAAGAATTCGCCACCAGCGGGGATCGAACCCGCGTCTCCCGATAAACGTTCAGGTATGCTAACCACTAACACCACGGAGGCTCCTGCATCTTTCCGATTGATTTGCTATAGGTGGTAAGCAAACTTACGGTTGCTATTGAAATTGTATATATAAATTTTAAGACTACAGTAATTATTAATAGACTAGAAATATTAAAATTTTCTAACAACACGAGTTTCATATTATTTTATCATAACCATATTATCCAACCGTCTCGTAATATTACAGTTTATGTCTACTTACTGTACCTATAAACATACTTTTCGCAGTGTTCCAATCTTCATAGCTTTATTTTCATTAGAAACTCAGTCGCCAAGTTCGTTCGTTTGTCGTAATTTATTATTACATACCACTTGTGGTATCACGCAAGTGTAAGTGCGCAAATAAAAGTGACCAAAATAAATAAAAATGAAAAAAGAAATGAAAACGAATAAAAAGAAAATGAAATTGAAAAACTAATAATATACATTGGAATGCGAACAAAATGTCAACTTTTTATTTTCGCATTATGTAAAATGAAATATTAGAGATTTGATAACATCAAATATCAATAAATTTATGTACTTGATTGTGAACTAGACATATATGGGGGGGGGGGAGTCCTTTCCTTTAATTAATACTTGGATACGAGGTATTAATTCGCTGATATGGGATTTGAGACAAGTATCCCCCCCCCCCTGACTTTACAGATAAACTACTGTAGCTCATTACAATGCACTCAACCGATAGTTTGTTAATACAACTTTTGCTCATGAAAAGCGCGCAAATGAAAGTATTTTAAAATATTACATTTTTGCTGTATTTTCTAAAATTCTATAATATAAATTTAGAGAAAATTACATTCAAATATGTTTCAACTAAAATGTAAAGAATTAATGAATTTATTTATAACATAAAGTTTATTTGAGTTTGAGTTTGAGTTTTATTTTATTAATTTTATTTATTATATTTATTATTACGACTCATCTCGAGAGAGAGCTGTAAAATTTACATTACTTACCAACTCATTTGAATATGAAGTTGCAATGTGATATGTTGTAAAATAAATTTATCTTAAGTCTATTTGAGATATTTGAATAATAATTCATTAACCGATGTATTTTATTATCGACAGATACTAAACTTTTTTAACACACTACTTCTCCGTTCTTCAGATTTCTAATTTATTTCACAAATAAATAAAAAACTAACCCGAACCTGAAATCAGGAAAAGTATAAAACAACAGTCTACGTATTCTAGAACAGGGGTTGCAGTTGAATCCCTCTGTGGAGAGAGCCCCTGGGATTCCGTATAGAATACCGACAAACTTTTATGTGAAACTCGTCACAACCTATCGGTTATAGATATGGACGGGGCCAGGAGAGTCTTGGATAATGTGAGAACTCGTGTGGTCGATAGACCTAAAGAATTAATTGAAATCACTAAGATCGGAATTCACAAGTAAGTATCAACTATACCTACCGGTACTGTTACTGTACTTGAACTACTTGAAGGAATATAAATAGGCTTAATAAAACGATACGTTACTTATAATGAGTAATGGTTACTCTGAAACAGGGGGGTGAGTAAAAAGCAAAGACCCAAAGACTCAAGACCTGTACAAAACACATGTGTTAACTCTCGTTTATTGTTTTGGTTCCCTCAACACGCCTCTGTAACCTGCTCCTTAACTAACTTGCTCATTTAAATGACAATGGGACATAACGCACTTTGGGACCTAACGCTCTTTGGGACCTAACGCTCTTTGGGACCTAACGCGACTTTTACCCCTTATCTTTGTTTTGTACAGAATGGGCAGAAGTCTTGGGTCTTTGTTTTGTACTCACCCTGGAACAGAGACAGCTTAACCTCACTGTTTACTTAGTGAGATTTATTTATTTATTTTATCAATTGTTGGGTACAGTTATACTGCGTAACAACAAACACCAGGTCGGGCATAACCAACCAGAACCTAACAACATAAATATAAATCGTGTAGCGCGTAGTACATCATAAAACTGTGGAACATCTGCAGCACTATCTTACGAACAGTGTCGCATGAAGGTGTTGGGCGCTTTACAATATGATGCGAAGGTTTGTAAAAGTAGACGTGTCTGCCAACAGCGTGGTGCCCGCACCGTGGGATACGTACATAATTTCAGACGGGATGGGGTTCTGTTCTTTATGTAGGGGGGGGGGGGGGGGGGGGGGTGAGGGGGTGGGGGATCACTTAATATATGTATGCCCCGTGTTAAGAAGGCTAACTTCAGACAGCGACAGGTAATTCCACTCACTGTGCTAGAGAACTGTTGTGTTGTGTATAATTTTTTTGTACTATAGCGCCTTAGGAGGAGTACACCATGCTTTCATTCACTAGTTAGTCAGTAAGACGGTGGTTACCCGTCAGTGTATTTATATTTATAAACAGAACATTCACTATACACATGTTACCGAAGTGCTAAGCAATAAAATCTACTCACATTGTGCAAAACATGTCATTTATATGTGCAGTTAGCGACTAATCTATGTGAATAATTTTGTATAAGCATAATGTTTGTTTAACTTGTTTTTAGCACGTTAATTCATAAATCCTAAAAAAACAAGCGAACAAAAGTACCTGTTAAATAGTAAAAGCAAAAGGACAACACTAAACTGTCAACTGGCCAGGGCAAAGATAACTAATTAGACTAGCTGTATTTACCCTATAAGCGGCTATAAAGAACTACTTAAGTGGCCAACGTGTCTCTCTCTCTCTCTCCCTCTATAATTGCTGTCTCTTCGGCCTGACTAATTACCCAGTTGACAATAACCGTGTATGAATCATTAGGCTGTAGAATACAAGAAAAAATCAATAATAATACGGTACCTAAGGGATAATAAAACACTCGATTTGTTTTTGCACAAGTTAACACTGAATATAAAATAAACTATCGTTTATTATAGGAAGGGATCTAGGGGTCTTAACCTCGAATGATAAGTTTATTTTACCGAAACAACAAACACACAAACAACAAACACCTCGAAAAACACAGCTTGCCAACACATTGTTACTATCAATAATCATAAACTATCGTGGCACACCGACATTGTGCACTACAAAACTGTGAAAAGTTCGTATGTTTTTACACATAAATGGAATATTGGGTTTCTATGTAACAAACTAACCGCGCTATCTTACAATAGAATCAGAAAGACAATGCTCCCTTTATCTATTTTATTGAACTTACTGCTCATTGCCCTTATAAAGGCAACCCCATGCTTTCCGGTTCAATAATATTATAATATATACATGACAAAGCCCGGCGCATAATGAAAACGGGCTAATAAAACGGAATTATAGCTTCGTAAGAAAGCCATTACGATATGGGTTGCCAATCTCGGCGCGGGCACCTGCCTCCGCGTGCCTTCTCGATCTCTATCCCAACCGCCCCTGTTTCCGCCGCAGGTGCCCAGGGAATCCTCCGGTAAACATCGTCGGATAATAAATCTCCATCACATTATCTATATTTACATATTTTTTGTAAAAATGATCTGGCTGGTCTCGCGGAAACTGTCACTGCAACCGGCTCCCAGCTCAGCCACCCTCTATGTATTCCACCCGCGAAGATTTGCGAGATATTCATTTCAGTTCAACGTTTCCACAGGTCCAGCCAGCCGCGGCATTTATATTATAAATTCATCATTACATCAGAGATAAAATCATCGGATGAAATAATCAGGAATAAAAATTAACGCGGGACTGTTTGATAACGTTTTATAGGACAAAGATAATGTTTCCTACTGGACGTTGTATTTTATTTCGCTACACATTGTGTCCCAAAACCACGTAACGCTCATATTTGCTTAACAGGACACATAGTTTGCAGCCATTTAGTTTGGGAGAGGGCGTGTTAGGTTACAGTACAGCACGAGCAAGCCCGAGAAAGCATGTTCGAGATATTTGAATATTTGAAATTTTGATAAATCTGAAATAATGAATGGATTGCTGATAGTGAAACAATCGAAAAGTGATGAGTATCTTTTCACTTATGAAATAATAAAAAGACTTTATTAATAAGTTATGTAAAGCAAAAAAAATTTCTATCATTTTCCAAGCTAATTTCTATAAAAAGCTATAAAATACGTTTAAAGCAATTTCTATTAAGCAAGCAAACAATCGGCTGGTTCACAGTAATTCAACTCAGTCCCTATTTCAATTAATCTCTTTATATTTATCTAACTTTATTTCAGCTACCTTCGTCGTGAAATATTTCATAATATCATGCAACATTTTGATTAAGTATAAACGGGGAAATAATATAACATTGAAATCTGTCATTATACAACTTCTGTCTCCTACACGTCAATCGCATACACTACCACATACAGCAATGTAGAGCGAGTGGAGACACACACTAAACCTAAATGCTCTGTACTTATTGAACCCAAACCATGAGAAATAACATTAAAAAGTAATAACATTTCACTAAATTTCATGGGGAGTTAAGTTATGAGTGTCAAGCTTCGCAGCTCTGCTCCAGTACCGGCGCCAATGGGCTGTAATTTCGGACTGATGCTACCTGGTAGACCGCCTAGAGTGTGGAGATAGCGGGAATTGGTTCTTAATCTGGACGAGTTGTCTACAATAATGCGAGCCAGGTGCGCGGTTATGGTATGAGTTTGGTGTGAGTTATCTCACTTGACAAGACTTTATAAAGCTACCAGACCGCGAAAGTTAGTCCAGTGTTTCTGTTTCTGAGTAAGCTACTTGTTCTCATGTTTTAACCTTCTTCTTTGTGTTGTATTCTTCTGTTCTTCTTCTTGTTGGAAGTAATGAATCGTTGCGATGCTTTACAGTACGAAAGAGAAACTCTTTCCATTCAATCTGAGATTAGCATGAAGCGGGAACCCCCATCCCACGCACAATGTCACGGTTGTAAGACGGATATTTTGGACCGTTATTTACTAAGTGTGTCGGGCGGAGGCGAGAGTTTCTGGCACGAGGGATGTTTGATGTGCTGCGAGTGCGGCATCCCATTGAACAACGTGTGCTACGTGAAACAACGCGAATACTATTGTAAACACGACTACTTGCGTCTGTTCGGCACGAAATGCCACGTTTGTTGCCAGTTGGTTGGACCGCGGGAACTTGTGATGCGGGTTAAGGAACTCGTGTTTCATTTATCTTGCTTTAATTGCGCCTGGTGCTGCAAGCATCTGGAGAAAGGAGATGAATTTATAATAAACGAGGGTCAACTCATGTGCAAAACCGATCTTGATAAGATGAGTTTTAACGTGGACGGTTTATCGGAAGATGACAGCGGCTGTTCCGATGAATTATTTGAGAATTCCAGCCCATCTGGATCCGATAAATCAACGGCTTTTCGCTCTTCGAATAAACTTAAGAAACATTATCTAGTGAACCGAAGCAAACGGGTCATTCTCACGACAACCCAACGACGAATATTCCGTACGGCGTTCGATGTGTCCCAGAAACCCTCGCGGAAAGTGAAAGAGCGACTCGCGGATGAGACTGGACTTCCGGTGCGCATTGTTCAGGTCTGGTTCCAGAACGAGAGAGCCAAAGGAAAGAAACTCGCGAAACGACAGCTCCATAAAATGGCAATCAAGTCGTCCCGAGAGCGCAGCGAAGATGTTTCGTCGGGATCCCCCGTCTACCAACTGGACGCCCCGATGGTCGGACCCAACCGACCATTCCCGCTAGTTAACATCGGATATCCAAACTTCGAATCGATTCATCCCCATTTCGTTTTCGGATCGGATCCCAGCAGACGACGCTTTCCCAACCAGATCAACCCAGAAATAACTAGAAACGCAACCGGCGCTTTGGGGGATTTGGTTCATTCGTATTTTAGAGGGTGTTTTTAGTGCCTTATCTCAAATCATGCACTGAACTATTAATATGAGAATTAGTTTCACTTTCGAACAATCAAATTGTTTGAACATGCTATGCACAACTCTCTGCTAATAGTTTTGTAAATATATTGTTAGGCCACCTGGCCTACACTTATGCAGTAGATACATTATTACTTCACAATATACCTACGTAAATACGAACACACACTGCAAGTTTTCATAACGGGGTTGTGTACTTGAATAAAAGTGTTATTTATTTATGACAAAAGTAAATATAGAACCGTTAGTTAGGAATTACTAATTGGTTTTAGATTTACCGGCATCAACACGAAACCATTTGTTTATGCCCTCCACACTCCCACAATAAATGTTTTTTACCCGTGACAAAATGAGCAATTAACCTAATGGATATTTGGCATTATGACGATGGAATTTGGATAAACATGAAATACAGTAACAATAAGAAAAAACTGTTTTTCTTCCTCACTTAATTTCGTAATGGAAAATAATAATAACATCACTGTTTAAATATTGATTTATTGAAAGATAAATTGGAAACTGAAGATATCGATCAGGGACCGAATACTCTCATTTACTCTACCTACATCAACTGAACATTGATTATAACTAAATACAAATGACATACCTGAATCTTACTGCATTATAGGTTGGTGGGTGCAGGGAATTGATTTGTAACAAACGGTTGCTTTCTGTACTTATCAACTTGCAATGTGCAACGTATTCCGGCATCCAGAAATGGCCGCCAACAAACAATAACTCCCAAACACTTCGAATTCAAGTAGACAGTTAATCTGCACAAAAATTAAATCACTCGGAAGAATTAATAATGCGGAATTGAGGTAATTTATTTAAAATATCAAAAATACTGCACATTGACTATCTGTATATCAAACACCACAATAGTTTCGTAGAACTTATATTAGATATATTGAGAAGGAGCCTAAATAATAGTAGAGAGATTGGCGATATGTTATTGAAGGTAATATGTTATTGAAGGTAAATTTACTTCAATGTTAATACGTTGCAGAGCACTTAGTGTATTATAATTACGGCACTTTATTGCAACGCTCGCTTCGCCTGCTCGTAAAATAAAGTCATTCGAACCGTAACGCTGTCATCAAAGGCTTCTACTATATTTGCAATGCTTGATGTCAGTAGTTATTATGTATTTATTCGTTATTTTATACTGGCCAGCACTACTTATTATTACATATTACGTATTGTATTTTAATTATAATTTTTATAAAAGTAAACCGACTTTGTATTGTTGTATTATTGCCGTTTGCTAATATGAACGCCGTTTTTCGACGCTGTTATAATAATCCATAAATTAGTTAATGTTGTTTCAAGGGTCTTCCCTGCCCCTTTCCACGTAGGCCAGGCAGGGTGTGTAGGACCTACACACGCGCGGCAGCGACATTCACCTCATAAAGTATTAGGTCGAAGGTACGAATGCGGTGTCAAACTTTGAAGATAATTTTCTATACCACATTCTGGAATGCGATGCGTTAAAGGAACTTACGAGCTACTGCCTTCAGAGCAGTCTATATTGATATATTCAAACCAAAGTTCACCCACCCATATAGAATACGGACTGTAAGACTCGCCCCACTCGAGGCATACATGGCCTACCACCCAATGTCCCATTGCATTCATTCATTATTTATCTATCCAATCAAATATGTAATTATAATATAAAATTTCACAATTGATTAAATTAAATATAAGAAAATTAAGAAAATAATATTTGCTTTACCGCGATACATTTAATTCACTCTACAATAATGGAAACGACAAACAGGGATACATAACAACAAATCCATAACAACAAAAAGAAACCCTATATCCTGCCGCGGTAATATAAATAATTAAGTAGCACAAGTATATAGTACCAGTAAATTTAATTATAAGGAAATGTTAATGTTTACGACCATAGTCAATTTAAAAATATTTAGTTATACATCAGAAGAAAATAATACTTTTTAAATCTAACCGAATTAATTATAATTCCATGTGTCAAGTGTCAATTAGCCCCTGGTTACACACAACCAGACGGCCGGCCACCTACAGTATTTATTTTCATGTGGCATGGTACTTCCAAACGAAATAATCCGATTCTACCCCCAGGGTGATATTTTAAACCTGAATTATAAAATTTCCGCCACTGTTTGACCTGCTATCACCACTCTAGGATTCTAGCACGAGTAGCATCAACCTACCCAGTTGTAATGCTACAGTAACAGTAATGAAATATATTGGAGAGATAAAGAAAAAGGTAAATGTCATGATAGTGAAAGTATTTAACAACATTCGGTGTTTACTGTCTTACCTGCCATACCGGCAGCAGTGGTAACAGCCAAAAGTGAGTCGAGCCTTCCGGTCGGTTGCCTCATCCTGTCTCTCGTGTTTTCACGTAGGCCCTACTCTTTACTCTACTAACCTAGTTCAGAGGTAGGCCTACATCTATGAGCACGGTAGTTAGTTAGTTGTTTATTGACATAATTTTTGAGATGGAAACTCGCATGTAATTCAAACCCTTCACCAATAGAGACACACACATTGATACATTGGCTACATACGTTTAATGCAATAATACCCTCCACCAATACACACTTAAAATTAAGTCCAATTATACGCCGCTTCGTAATGCAAAAATGCGAAAAAAAAAAGAAAAATTCAATATATGTACATAACGCTCGTTTTTGTTCGTGTTCGTGAAATGGGCTATACTTAATGAGATGTATACTTAATTATTTGATTTATTATTAATTTACGGTTATTTTAATCCATTGTATTGTACATACAATCTCATAATATATGCCATACCTTTTCCGCGCAATATTCAAAATCGCCTTTCAGTGTATGCCAAACACTGTGTCTACACAGATACCGTGATAATGTGGAGGGTATGGGGTTTCTCATTACTTTCACCCTGAAAGTACCCTTCAAAGCTTATTAGTTTGGTTTGCATCATCGATCAAGCGTGCCGCACTCAGAAACCATTCAATTGTAAGGCAAGGCAGAAAGGTAATAACGAGTCAAATACTGAAAGCACTAACTTATTGCCACAAATACTGCAGTAGAGTAGGTGGTAGTCAATGTGCAATATAGGTCCAGCCTACCTATTGTCCATAGCTAGTCAATAGTGGATACTTTGTAGTGGATAGAGCAGGGTAGGATATTTGGTTTAAGAAGGGTTTCTTAGACGTTTCTCTGATTAAACATAAAATATAAATTATGCAAGCAATTTATAATGAACTGTAGAATAATATTTTCCAATAGCTGTAAAAATTTAATAATCATTTTTAGTTAGAAAATAGAAACAGACAAATTAAAATGTACTTCCTGTTAATCTTCAAACTAAACCTATCAAAAGGATTAATTTGGAATGCCCACGAAACCAGGTATAATATTTTTGCTCAATAAAACCCCCCACGGACCAACCCCGGCCTTGGAACCATGCTTCTGCTGTCAGTTCTAAGATGCATGTACTCCATCATGTTGGTATGACGTTCACTCCACAGCGGCTTCGCAAGCAATTCCTTCGCTCATCTATTATGGATGGTCGTCAATGGCTGTAGTTGACCCCTCATCCCAACATCATCAATGATTCACGACCCTCTGAACGAAGCCGCATTAACTTTATAACTGTAGCGCAATTACCCTGAGTAAATACAGTAGAAAGAGTGGAGTGGGCGTGTGTTCAGTCTGTGGGGAAAACAATAGAAGATATTCAATCCACCCTAATTAGTTCAAGTTTATGTTGATTTCAAGTGCCAATAAAATCTCCGAGGCCAGTAATTTTCGAAAATATATATATTTGGAATTGACTTGCGCGTTGACTTATCGCCTTAACTACTATCGGTAGAGGTGAACCCAGAAGACAGATCGCGCGCAGTGCGCAGTGGCTGTCAATCAATGATGGCTGACCTAATTGTCGTGGGTCAATAGCATACTATGTGGTGCGCGCAAGTAATTCAGTGCGATTTCGGGATTGCTGGAATAAGCATAAAGTCTGGCGACTTATGCGTGCGGTCTTATCTCCTCCAAAAAACTGGTACCGATTTGGCGACCGTTTAAGGATGCCGAGAAGAACCCTCCGCATATTGGAGCGGTGATGGTGAACAGGCCTGTCTGAATACACCCTTAAAAGAGTCCCACATTCAATAATTCATACTTTCCCACGCATTATGAAAAGAAAACCATATGAAAATTCGAAAATCTATCTATAGTTTTTTATAATATACAGTATAAAGTTGCATTCAAATTCAAACTTAATTTACAACGAAGAAATATCCTCCTAATCCTCTTATGTTATTTTTATACAGTAACTAACGTGGCTTTTCCGTCATTATACAGTACAACCATGAGGCCTACTACTGTGCCAACCTTACAGATTACATTATAAACAGGAAATTAATATTTCCAATTAAGCTAACCCCGTAAAGCCTCTAGGGAGAGAGGATAGCTCGGCTTGGGGATGATGGCTAGCTAGGTATTCTTACTCGACATTAACTGAAACTGGGTTAGTCCAATTATTATTACTCTTTTGTCGCAGTTATTCATAAAGTTTCTAGAGATACACAGGTTGGGAGTAAATGTTTAGCAGACAGCAGACCATGTTGTGACCAAATTATTATAATCAAAACAATAAACGAAAGAGTGAAGCACACAAGCTAAAGTATCACAAAAAACTAAAATTGGATTGAATAAAATTATTGAATAGTATCTTTTCTCCTATCCGTCATGTATTCCATGTGCATTATTGTACATAAAAAAGACCTTACTATAACGATTTTTATTTTAATAACTGCAATATTTAATTAAATGATTATCCACAATCCATTAATAATATAACATACCGATATAGGATATATAAAATAAATAATAAATATAATAACATAAAATCACAATAACATAACATAGTAGCAATAAAATGTCTATTAAATTTGATTTAATGAATTAAGCCATGGGGATTTTTAGGAGGGAAATTCAATTAATTCATAACGTCTATAACATAACCTGACACCCAGAGAGCCTGATCCCAGTATGCTGCCAAAGTAACTTACACTACACAGTACCAGTAATGTCGCAGTCACAGTACACTAGAGCAGTAGCAAACATCTGCAGACTGATATTTGAGTATTGAACTTTGCATAAGGATACCACAACCGGCAGTGTTGTCTGACAGTGGCTCAAAGATGTAGTCAAATTTGAAATTTATATCTAATTTGTACTGTTACGGGTACTGCAACTGTGAACTGTAGTTATTACGGTGTTATCTATCTATTGATTAGTAGTACAATTAATTTTATGTAAAATGAACACGATTATCAAATGGACTCTATTGTGAGGTAGGCCTAACATTTAACTTATTGTTTATTAGCACTCCAGCTTTGAATTTATTCTCTGTGCACTTGGACTTGAACGAATGAAAATTACACTGGAAGGCGAGGCTGCGAGGGTTCTAATTATAATTCCCGGGCATATGATATTATCGGTTTTATAGATGAGCTCGCTGCCATGTATTGATGTATTATACAGTACATAGGAAGGGGGTTGTATGGGCGACCCTAGTTCGATGGACGCCATATCACCAAACATAGCCCTGTCACTGCCCATCTATTTTGCATACGTCCTGCTAATACTAATTCAAGCTCTAGAGGAAATATGCACAGAATACAATCTACTCCTACGGGCAAAACTGATTCTTCTTATAGGTACTGCAACACGAACGGGAATTCCAGGGTATTTTTTTTTACATTTGGTTAGTCCCTGTGATATATAATTAGTATATCGGTGGTGTGTCAGGTGTCACCACCGACTTAGCTTTGGAATTCAATCAATGATTGAATTGACTTATATTCAGAATAGCACATATGTAGTAAAAGTAAAATTTCGCAAGAGCATGTTCGATCATTCTCAGTTTAGTGTTTAACAATACGCAATATGACCAGGACAGTATGTCATTTATATCTCGAACAAGACAGACCGCAATAATTGCAATTAATTATTACATTATTATATAATTAATTATTATAATTTTTAGGGCGGGGCATAAAAATTTGGATGAGAAATCGTTGCTGAACCACGAGGAGACCCTGGAGAACGGTCACATAGGGGGTGCCCCAGAATTAGCGGATTCTTCATCATTGAGGTAAGAGATACTATAGCAGTGGATCTACTGTTTATTAATTATTCCGTTATTTTATAGTTTAGGAAATGACTGAACAGTCCTAGGGGGTAGGACTCGGTAATTTCGTACTGAAGTTCAAGATTCAATACGTTGTCTTTATATCAACTGTAGTTGTTATCTGATAGTTGCTATATCTGATTACAGCTAAGCTGTATCGTGTAGTATCACGGTAACTAATTATAATTGACTGAAATTAAATTATTTTGTCCGAGTGTATTAAGTTTTACACGAGTTGGCAGGTTCTAAGAGTGGTAAAATTACATTGAGTGAAAAGCTAAAATAAGTGTATTCATTCATGATCCTGTGGTAATTTTTGAGATGGGGGGGGGGGGGGGGGGGGGGCGTTGTGATGCACGCAAATCTCTTCTCGATGAATTAATATCTCGCCTCGGCGAAAGTTAATTATAAATTAAAAGAAAGGAGCAGGTTACAGCGGCATGTTTTTTTATTACTAAAGTGATTTGATTAGATAAGGCTACAGTTTAATTTTTGAGTTAATCACCTGATATTTGTCTCGATTTTCCCCTGAAGTTGGATCAATTTTGAATGCGTCGAAAGTCCGATTCAACGCGATCAAAATTTGATAAAATTATCATTGAGACGATCTGGTGCCTTATCCAGTGTGTGATATGCATTCTATCCATTTATATATAATTTATATAATCGTCGACTGTTTGTCTTAAGTGAATATAATAACAATAATAGTAATAATGAGTAATATAAATTGCATTAAAATCTTGTTTGTTAAATAAAAGTGATATGCTTAAGTTAAAAATTCATCTAAAATCATCACAAAATAAAAAAAATTCGATCGATTATTTTCGAAACGATTTGTGATAGATTTTCGACTTTCGATCACTTTTGGTCCACCCTAACTGTAAGGATAATTATTAATATTTTTGTTGCATTTTTCTTCCCTAGGAATCGGTTTCGCGGACGTCTGCCATGCACGTGCCCCCAATGCTGTAGTATCTCTACCCGGTACGCCATCGCCCTGATGTGCGGCCTTGGTTTCTGTATTAGTTTCGGGATCCGATGTAATCTAGGTGTTTCTGTAGTTACCCTTAATGGGAATGCCTCTACGCACGAGGGAGGAACAATGCACCCGCATGTAAGTACAAAGGGAGGAACAAGTCACCCAAATGTAAGTACAAAGGGAGGAACAATGCACCCACATGTAAGTACAAAGGGAGGAACAATGCACCCACATGTAAGTACAAAGGGAGGAACAATGCACCCACATGTAAGTACAAAGAGAGGAACAATGCACCCACATTTAAGTACAAAGGGAGGAACAATGCACCCACATATAAGTACAAAGGGAGGAACAACACCCACATTTAAGTACAAAGAGAGGAACAATGTACCCACATGTAAGTACAAAGGGAGGAACAATGCACCCACATGTAAGTACAAAGGGAGGAACAATGCACCCACATATAAGTACAAAGGGAGGAACAACACCCACATTTAAGTACAAAGAGAGGAACAATGTACCCACATGTAAGTACAAAGGGAGGAGCAACAACCACATGTAAGTACAAAGGGAGGAACAATGCACCCGCAAGTAAGTACGAAGGGAGGAAACATGTAAGTGTAAGTACAAAGGGAGGAACAATGCACCCACATGTAAGTACAAAGAGAGGAACAATGCACTCAAATGTAGTACAAAGGGAGGAACAATGCACCCAAATGTAGTACAAAGAGAGGAACAATGCACCCACATTTAAGTACAAAGGGAGGAACAATGCACCCAAATGTAAGTACAAAGGGATGAACAACACCCACATCTAAGTACAAAGAGAGGAACAATGCACCCACATTTAAGTACAAAGGGAGGAACAACACCCACATCTAAGTACAAAGAGAGGAACAATGCACCCACATTTAAGTACAAAGGGAGGAACAATGCACCCACATCTAAGTACAAAGAGAGGAACAATGCACCCACATTTAAGTACAAAGGGAGGAACAATGCACCCACATGTAAGTACAAAGGGAGGAACAATGCACCCATATGTAAGTACAAAGGGAGGAACAATGCACCCAAATGTAGTACAAAGAGAGGAACAATGCACCCACATGTAAGTACAAAGGGAGGAACAATGCAGCCACATGTAGTACAAAGAGAGGAACAATGCACCCACATGTAAGTACAAAGAGAGGAACAATGCACCCACATTTAAGTACAAAGGGAGGAACAACACCCACATCTAAGTACAAAGAGAGGAACAATGCACCCACATTTAAGTACAAAGGGAGGAACAATGTACCCACATGTAAGTACAAAGGGAGGAACAATGCACCCACATGTAAGTACAAAGGGAGGAACAATGCACCCATATGTAAGTACAAAGGGAGGAACAATGCACCCAAATGTAGTACAAAGGGAGGAACAATGCACCCACATGTAAGTACAAAGGGAGGAACAATGTACCCAAATGTAAGTACAAAGAGAGGAACAATGCACCCAAATGTAGTACAAAGAGAGGAACAATGCACCCACATGTAAGTACAAAGGGAGGAACAATGTACCCAAATGTAAGTACAAAGAGAGGAACAATGCACCCAAATGTAGTACAAAGAGAGGAACAATGCACCCAAATGTAGTACAAAGGGAGGAACAATGCACCCATATGTAAGTACAAAGGGAGGAACAATGCACCCAAATGTAGTACAAAGGGAGGAACAATGCACCCACATGTAAGTACAAAGGGAGGAACAATGTACCCAAATGTAAGTACAAAGAGAGGAACAATGCACCCAAATGTAGTACAAAGAGAGGAACAATGCACCCACATGTAAGTACAAAGGGAGGAACAATGCACCCAAATGTAGTACAAAGAGAGGAACAATGCACCCACATGTAAGTACAAAGGGAGGAACAATGTACCCAAATGTAAGTACAAAGAGAGGAACAATGCACCCACATTTAAGTACAAAGGGAGGAACAACACCCACATCTAAGTACAAAGAGAGGAACAATGCACCCAAATGTAGTACAAAGAGAGGAACAATGCACCCACATTTAAGTACAAAGGGAGGAACAACACCCACATCTAAGTACAAAGAGAGGAACAATGCACCCAAATGTAGTACAAAGAGAGGAACAATGCACCCAAATGTAGTACAAAGAGAGGAACAATGCACCCAAATGTAGTACAAAGGGAGGAACAATGCACCCATATGTAAGTACAAAGGGAGGAACAATGCACCCACATGTAAGTACAAAGGGAGGAACAATGTACCCAAATGTAGTACAAAGAGAGGAACAATGCACCCACATGTAAGTACAAAGGGAGGAACAATGCAGCCACATGTAGTACAAAGAGAGGAACAATGCACCCACATGTAAGTACAAAGAGAGGAACAATGCACCCACATTTAAGTACAAAGGGAGGAACAACACCCACATCTAAGTACAAAGAGAGGAACAATGCACCCAAATGTAGTGCAAAGAGAGGAACAATGCACCCACATGTAAGTACAAAGGGAGGAACAATGCAGCCACATGTAGTACAAAGAGAGGAACAATGCACCCACATGTAAGTACAAAGAGAGGAACAATGCACCCACATTTAAGTACAAAGGGAGGAACAACACCCACATCTAAGTACAAAGAGAGGAACAATGCACCCAAATGTAGTACAAAGAGAGGAACAATGCACCCACATGTAAGTACAAAGGGAGGAACAATGCACCCAAATGTAGTACAAAGAGAGGAACAATGCACCCACATGTAAGTACAAAGGGAGGAACAATGCAGCCACATGTAGTACAAAGAGAGGAACAATGCACCCACATGTAAGTACAAAGAGAGGAACAATGCACCCACATTTAAGTACAAAGGGAGGAACAACACCCACATCTAAGTACAAAGAGAGGAACAATGCACCCAAATGTAGTACAAAGAGAGGAACAATGCACCCACATGTAAGTACAAAGGGAGGAACAATGCACCCAAATGTAGTACAAAGGGAGGAACAATGCACCCATATGTAAGTACAAAGGGAGGAACAATGCACCCACATGTAAGTACAAAGGGAGGAACAATGTACCCAAATGTAGTACAAAGGGAGGAACAATGCACCCACATGTAAGTACAAAGGGAGGAACAATGCAGCCACATGTAGTACAAAGAGAGGAACAATGCACCCACATGTAAGTACAAAGAGAGGAACAATGCACCCACATTTAAGTACAAAGGGAGGAACAACACCCACATCTAAGTACAAAGAGAGGAACAATGCACCCAAATGTAGTACAAAGAGAGGAACAATGCACCCACATGTAAGTACAAAGGGAGGAACAATGCACCCAAATGTAGTACAAAGAGAGGAACAATGCACCCACATGTAAGTACAAAGGGAGGAACAATGCAGCCACATGTAGTACAAAGAGAGGAACAATGCACCCACATGTAAGTACAAAGAGAGGAACAATGCACCCACATTTAAGTACAAAGGGAGGAACAACACCCACATCTAAGTACAAAGAGAGGAACAATGCACCCAAATGTAGTACAAAGAGAGGAACAATGCACCCACATGTAAGTACAAAGGGAGGAACAATGCACCCACATGTAGTACAAAGGGAGGAACAATGCACCCACATGTAAGTACAAAGGGAGGAACAATGTACCCAAATGTAGTACAAAGGGAGGAACAATGCACCCACATGTAGTACAAAGGGAGGAACAATGCACCCAAATGTAGTACAAAGGGAGGAACAATGCACCCAAATGTAGTACAAAGGGAGGAACAATGCACCCAAATGTAGTACAAAGGGAGGAACAATGCACCCAAATGTAGTACAAAGGGAGGAACAATGCACCCATATGTAAGTACAAAGGGAGGAACAATGCACCCACATGTAAGTACAAAGGGAGGAACAATGTACCCAAATGTAGTACAAAGGGAGGAACAATGCACCCACATGTAAGTACAAAGGGAGGAACAATGTACCCACATTTAAGTACAAAGGGAGGAACAACACCCACATCTAAGTACAAAGAGAGGAACAATGCACCCACATTTAAGTACAAAGGGAGGAACAACACCCACATCTAAGTACAAAGAGAGGAACAATGCACCCACATTTAAGTACAAAGGGAGGAGCAACACCCACATCTAAGTACAAAGAGAGGAACAATGCACCCACATTTAAGTACAAAGGGAGGAACAATGCACCCACATGTAGTACAAAGAGAGGAACAATGCACCCAAATGTAGTACAAAGAGAGGAACAATGCACCCACATGTAAGTACAAAGGGAGGAACAATGTACCCACATGTAAGTACAAAGAGAGGAACAATGCACCCACATGTAAGTACAAAGGGAGGAACAACACCCACATCTAAGTACAAAGAGAGGAACAATGCACCCAAATGTAGTACAAAGAGAGGAACAATGCACCCAAATGTAGTACAAAGAGAGGAACAATGCACCCACATGTAGTACAAAGGGAGGAACAATGCACCCAAATGTAGTACAAAGAGAGGAACAATGCACCCAAATGTAGTACAAAGAGAGGAACAATGCACCCACATTTAAGTACAAAGGGAGGAACAACACCCACATCTAAGTACAAAGAGAGGAACAATGCACCCAAATGTAGTACAAAGAGAGGAACAATGCACCCAAATGTAGTACAAAGAGAGGAACAATGCACCCACATGTAAGTACAAAGGGAGGAACAATGCACCCACATGTAAGTACAAAGGGAGGAACAATGCACCCAAATGTAGTACAAAGAGAGGAACAATGCACCCACATTTAAGTACAAAGGGAGGAACAATGTACCCACATGTAAGTACAAAGAGAGGAACAATGCACCCACATTTAAGTACAAAGGGAGGAACAACACCCACATCTAAGTACAAAGAGAGGAACAATGCACCCACATTTAAGTACAAAGGGAGGAACAACACCCACATCTAAGTACAAAGAGAGGAACAATGCACCCACATGTAGTACAAAGAGAGGAACAATGCACCCAAATGTAGTACAAAGAGAGGAACAATGCACCCACATGTAAGTACAAAGGGAGGAACAATGTACCCACATGTAAGTACAAAGAGAGGAACAATGCACCCACATTTAAGTACAAAGAGAGGAACAATGTACCCACATGTAGTACAAAGAGAGGAACAATGCACCCAAATGTAGTACAAAGAGAGGAACAATGCACCCACATGTAAGTACAAAGGGAGGAACAATGCACCCACATTTAAGTACAAAGGGAGGAACAATGCACCCACATTTAAGTACAAAGAGAGGAACAATGTACCCACATGTAGTACAAAGAGAGGAACAATGCACCCAAATGTAGTACAAAGGGAGGAACAATGCACCCACATCTAAGTACAAAGAGAGGAACAATGCACCCACATGTAAGTACAAAGGGAGGAACAATGCACCCAAATGTAGTACAAAGAGAGGAACAATGCACCCAAATGTAGTACAAAGGGAGGAACAATGCACCCACATCTAAGTACAAAGAGAGGAACAATGCACCCACATGTAAGTACAAAGGGAGGAACAATGCACCCACATCTAAGTACAAAGAGAGGAACAATGCACCCACATGTAAGTACAAAGGGAGGAACAATGTACCCACATGTAGTACAAAGAGAGGAACAATGCACCCAAATGTAGTACAAAGAGAGGAACAATGCACCCACATGTAAGTACAAAGGGAGGAACAATGCACCCACATTTAAGTACAAAGGGAGGAACAACACCCACATCTAAGTACAAAGAGAGGAACAATGCACCCACATGTAGTACAAAGAGAGGAACAATGCACCCAAATGTAGTACAAAGGGAGGAACAATGCACCCACATCTAAGTACAAAGAGAGGAACAATGCACCCACATGTAAGTACAAAGGGAGGAACAATGCACCCAAATGTAGTACAAAGAGAGGAACAATGCACCCACATTTAAGTACAAAGGGAGGAACAACACCCACATCTAAGTACAAAGAGAGGAACAATGCACCCACATTTAAGTACAAAGGGAGGAACAACACCCACATCTAAGTACAAAGAGAGGAACAATGCACCCACATGTAGTACAAAGAGAGGAACAATGCACCCAAATGTAGTACAAAGAGAGGAACAATGCACCCACATGTAAGTACAAAGGGAGGAACAATGTACCCACATGTAAGTACAAAGAGAGGAACAATGCACCCACATTTAAGTACAAAGAGAGGAACAATGTACCCACATGTAGTACAAAGAGAGGAACAATGCACCCAAATGTAGTACAAAGAGAGGAACAATGCACCCACATGTAAGTACAAAGGGAGGAACAATGCACCCACATTTAAGTACAAAGGGAGGAACAATGCACCCACATTTAAGTACAAAGAGAGGAACAATGTACCCACATGTAGTACAAAGAGAGGAACAATGCACCCAAATGTAGTACAAAGAGAGGAACAATGCACCCACATGTAAGTACAAAGGGAGGAACAATGTACCCACATGTAAGTACAAAGAGAGGAACAATGCACCCACATGTAAGTACAAAGGGAGGAACAATGCACCCAAATGTAAGTACAAAGAGAGGAACAATGCACCCACATTTAAGTACAAAGGGATGAACAACACCCGCATCTAAGTACAAAGAGAGGAACAATGCACCCACATTTAAGTACAAAGGGAGGAACAACACCCACATCTAAGTACAAAGAGAGGAACAATGCACCCACATTTAAGTACAAAGGGAGGAACAATGCACCCACATCTAAGTACAAAGAGAGGAACAATGCACCCACATTTAAGTACAAAGGGAGGAACAATGCACCCACATGTAAGTACAAAGGGAGGAACAATGCACCCATATGTAAGTACAAAGGGAGGAACAATGTACCCAAATGTAGTACAAAGAGAGGAACAATGCACCCAAATGTAGTACAAAGAGAGGAACAATGCACCCACATTTAAGTACAAAGGGAGGAACAACACCCACATCTAAGTACAAAGAGAGGAACAATGCACCCACATTTAAGTACAAAGGGAGGAACAACACCCACATCTAAGTACAAAGAGAGGAACAATGCACCCACATTTAAGTACAAAGGGAGGAACAACACCCACATCTAAGTACAAAGAGAGGAACAATGCACCCACATTTAAGTACAAAGGGAGGAACAACACCCACATCTAAGTACAAAGAGAGGAACAATGTACCCACATGTAAGTACAAAGAGAGGAACAATGCACCCACATTTAAGTACAAAGAGAGGAACAATGCACCCAAATGTAGTACAAAGAGAGGAACAATGCACCCACATTTAAGTACAAA
>JAUCBJ010006292.1:0-41867 GCA_032718475.1 Nemertoderma westbladi | reverse complement strand
ATTCCAGTTACAGTTTCAGTATTACAAAATGTAGCATTCCAGTTACAGTATTCCAAAATATAGCATTCCAGTTATAGTTTTAGTATTACAAAATGTAACATTACAGTTACAGTTTCAGTATTACAAATTGTAGCATTCCAGTTACTGTTTCAGTATTACAAAATGTAGCATTCCAGTTACAGTTGCAATATCAGTATTATAAAATGTAGCATTCCAGTTACAGTTTCAGTATTACATAATGCAGCATTCCAGTTACTGTTTCAATTTTAATTATAAAAAGTGCCCATGTAATTGGGTAGGTGTAAAACGCGTATACGGATTCCAAAATTATCAATTGCTACTTTATGGTAATTCAGTATTGAGACGCGATGGTTGGATTTGCTTCCAACACCCCCCCCCCCCCCCCCCCCCCCCTATCTTGAAAAACTAGAGTTGTCTTTGATTTACTAAATAACCAGTTACCGTATAGCGTTATATTACAACACCATTAGACATAATGTTATTATTTCAGTATAATAATAGTTACGTAGTTTCAGAAATATGAAAATTGAATAGTTAATAAAACTCAAAATAAATCGTTACTTATTCCACAACAGCACAATACTGATATTAATTCCATTTAGTAACAAAGTTCAAAAGTTCACACTATATTGTCCTATTAAATTGAGTTTATGGGTTCAGAATTCCAAACAAAAATCTCGTCAAAATTATGTTGAAACGAAACCACCGTGTTGAAGAAGGGTAGCACACTAACACGGCATAACATTGCCAACTTAATCAATTACAATCCCAGTCCAGAAGTCGCTAATCAACTTCCTCCATCTTAGACGCATCATCATCTTCTCCTTCAAGAGGAGGAACGTCTCCAACAGGAACGTCGTCCATGACATCGGCTGCGGAATCATCGTCGTCGATACCGAGACCGAGCTTTATCATCCGATAGATTCGAGCCGAGTGAACCTGTGGATCCTCCAGAGAGAACCCCGAACTCAGCAGGGCGGTCTCGTACAACAACAGAACCAAATCCTTAACGGATTTATCGTTCTTGTCGACGGCGACCTTGGCCCTGAGGGTATCGATTACGGGATGGTCCGGGTTGATCTCGAGGTGTTTCTTGGCCGCCATGTAGCCCATAGTGGAGGAGTCGCGAAGGGCTTGGGCCTTCATGATCCTCTCCATGTTGGCGCTCCAGCCGTACTGCGAGGTCACTATGCAGCACGGGGAGGAAACCAAACGGTTGGAAACAACAACCTTCTCAACCTTCTTATCGAGGATGTCCTTAATAACCTTACAGAGACTCTCGAACTTTGCTTTGTCTTCCTCTTTCTTCTTCTTCTCGGCGTCGTCTTCCGGTAACTCTAGACCTTCCTTGGTGACGCTGACTAACTTCTTACCATCGTAATCCTTCATCTGCTGTACGACGTATTCGTCGATGGGGTCTATCAGGTAGAGAACCTCGAAGCCGCGCTTCCTGACCCGCTCGACGAACGCAGAGTTGGCCACCTGCTCTTTGGTCTCCCCGGTAACAAAGTAAATATCCGTCTGGTTCTCCTTCATTCGGCCGACGTAATCCTTTAATGACGTCATCTCGTCACCGGAAGTAGACGTGTAGTAGCGGAGTAACTCGCTAATCTTCTTCCGGTTGGTTGAATCCTCGTGTATCCCGAGCTTCATGTTCTTAGAGAACTGCTCGTAGAACTTCTTAAACATATCTTTATCCTCGGCGATCTCGCCTATCAACTCGAGACATTTCTTAACGAGGTTCTTCCGGATAACCTTTAGGATTTTATTCTGCTGGAGTGTCTCCCTGCTGATGTTGAGCGGGAGATCCTCGGAGTCGACGACGCCCTTGATGAAGTTGAGGTAATCCGGGATGATCTCCTCGCAGTTGTCCATGATGAAGACGCGACGGACGTACAACTTAATGTTGTTCTTCGTCTTTTTGTTCTCGAAGAGATCGAAGGGCGCGCGTTTCGGTACAAACAGAAGAGCTTTAAACTCGAGTTGGCCTTCAACCGAGAAGTGTTTAACGGCCAGATGTTCCTCCCAGTCGTTGGTTAAACTCTTGTAGAACTCGCCGTACTCCTCGGAGGTGATGTCGTCCGCATTCCTCGTCCAGATCGGTTTCGTCCTATTCAACTCCTCGTCCTCAGTATATTTCTCTTTGATCGTCTTCTTCTTCTTCTTCGCTACCTTCTTCTCTTCCTCGTCTTCATCGATCTCCTCAACCTTCGGTTTATCTTCATCGGAACCCTCGGCCTCCTCCTTCTTCTCTTCCTCCTCCTCTCCTTCGTCGTCGCTTATCTCGCGATCTCTCTCCTTCTCAACCAGCAGCTTAATCGGATACCCAATAAACTGGCTGTGTTTCTTCACGATGTCTTTAATCTTCTTCTCCTCTAGGTAGTCGGTTTGGTCCTCCTTCATGTGGAGGACGATCCTCGTACCGCGAGCCAACGAGTCGTCGACAGCCGAACGGACCGTGAAGGAACCCCCCGCCGACGACTCCCAGATGTAGCCCTCGTCGTCGTTGTGTTTCGAATAAACTACCACCTGGGGAAGGAAAAATAATAATACAGTATTTTACGCGTATATACAGTATATACAGTATAGTGAGTGAGTTATAATATCATACTATATATTATTGCTTTTGCTTGGGTGACATGATTGGTATGTTCATTCTAATACCATCAGCAGGTGAGCATCATCTAACTGGACTTTTTATAACCATCGACACTGGAAAATGGTTTGCTCTTTGAACAATCTATGTACAGTTATTGTTTTCCTCGAATTCGAATTTAATCCTCGAATTTTTAATTTAGTTCAATTAACTAAATTATTCCGAATGTTTTCATTATGAGCACAGTACAGGGTCGTATATATATTTATCACTATATATATAGTTGTACAAATATACAGTATTTACAGTATATACAATTTTTTACGCGCACCGCACATTGAAATAATTTTGAAGAGCACCACGCCAATGCAATTTCAACTTTGAAGGAGTGAAACCAGTCTGCCAATGCCAGTACTGCTGTACCTGTACCTGTGTACATCAGACAAGTCCCTAAAAGGTGCCACCCTGCTCCATAGCGCGGGAAATTCAAATGATTGAAAGACATGTAATTTGTACTGGAAAGGGTGGCAGATCATATCTGCTACCTATATTTTGGCGGTAAATTCAAATCTGTTTTAACGTTGAATACATGAATAGAGTAGGCAGTGATTTTTTATGTCCTTTTATTTGACTTTTTTTGTCCTTTTTTTTTACGAATTATGCATAATGACTTTTGTTGTCCTTTTAATGACTTTTTATGTATGTATTTCTTCAAACTGTCAGACTGCTGATTTCTGGACTGTCAGACAGTTAGATTTCACTATGCCTGTGCCAAAACATTCCATGATTTATAGACTATGAGATAGATTTCCATATGCGCCTGTGGTAAAAAGACTCTATATTTAATAGTTTGTGGTTGTTGTCGATAATCGATTACCACATGACGTATCAAAACACTAATTTTATAGCCAAAAACAATTACCAATTGATGGAAAGGAGCAGGTTAAGGCCGAGTTTTCTAACCAAAACAATAAACAGTCACTTTACCAAATCAGGGAAAGGAGCAGGTTACAGAGACGAGATTTTCTAACTAAAACAATAAACGATCACTTAACTAATTGAGGGAAAGGAGCAGGTTACAGAGGCGGGATTTTCTAACCAAAACAATAAACGATCACTTAACTCATTGAGGGAAAGGAGCAGGTTACAGAGGCGGGATTTTCTAACCAAGACAATAAACGATCATTTAACTAATTGAGGGAAAGGGGCAGGTTACAGAGGCGGGCCTATCTAACCAAAACTATAAACGGTCACTTTACCAATTCAGGGAAAGGAGCAGGTTACAGAGGCGGGATTTTCTAACCAAAACAATAAACGATCATTTAACTAATTGAGGGAAAGGGGCAGGTTACAGAAGCGGGATTTTCTAACCAAAACAATAAACGATCATTTAACTAATTGAGGGAAAGGAGCAGGTTACAGAGACGATAAAACTAATACAGTAATAGCAGGCCTAAATTATGTGAAAGGTATATCCACATTTTCCACAATCCTACAATCCAGTTTGGCCTATCAATTATTTAAAATTTATTAGCACAACCGGTAGGCCTACCATTACCATATTTAAATGGTAGGCTACACAGTAGGCCTATAGCAGTACCGGTGCCGGTACCGGTACTAAAATACAGAAATACCTGCTTTATACCTACATCTGTACATACAATAGAGCAAAATAGTGCTATATATACTAATACCGGTACTGATAGCCCGAGAGAACAGCAGTAGAGAAACCGGTAGCATGGAACCTAACATTAGACTTTTGGAGGACATAAAAAATCAAAAAAAAGGACAAAAAAAGGATTTAAACGGACAATAAAAATTATTGCGAATAGAGTAAGTTGTAAGAAATGTAATTCATTGAATCAGAATAAATTATTTCTTATCGGTAACTCACTCATCCGTTATTGTTGTTGTTTTATCTATTCTGGGACTTCGAGCAGCACGTGAACAACTAAACCAGCACGTTAACTAGTCTGGGGCTTCGAGCAGCACGTGAACAAATAAACTGGCTGGATACCTAGTCTGGGACTTCGAGCAGCACGTGAACAACAAATCTGACTGGTTAACAATTCTGGGACTTCGAGCAGCACGTGAACAACTAATCTGACTGGTTAACAATTCTGAGACTTCGAGCAGCACGTGAACAACTAAATCAGCACGTTAACTAGTCTGGGGCATAGAGCAGCACGTGAACAACTAAGCTGGCTGGTTAACTAGTCTGAGACTTCGAGCAGCACGTGAACAACTAAGCTGACTTGTTAACTAGTCTGGGACTTCGAGCAGCACGTGAACAACTAAATCAACACGTTAACTAGTCTGGGGCTTCGAGCAGCACGTGAACAACTAAGCTGACTTGTTCACTAGTCTGGGACTTCGAGCAAAATTGCAAATTGAGGAGGGGGGGGGGATCGGGGGATTTGGCTTAACTTCTATCAGTAAAATGTAAAGAACATTTATTATTTGCTTGTATCAGTTATAATTACATCAGAACATTATAATTATAACAATATAGCAGGGAACTGATAGTAAAATATATCGCAGGTAAGCCTACTGTAATAACAATAGGTGTATACCCTATAAGCATTTGACGTCTATTTTTACACCTCAACAGGTATGTGGACGTCATTTTACGTCAATTATGTTTGTTGCAAGAACTCAAAGTTTTGATGGTTGACGTAATTACGTAAAATTACGTCTTGAACACCTCTTGTTGACACGTTCCTGTATGAGACTTATACATGGTGGATATAATTACCTAAAATGACGTCTTGAACACGTCTTGATGGCACGTATCTGTGTGATACTTTTCATGTTGGAAATAATTACCTAAAATTACGTCTTGAACACGTCTTAATGACACATCTACTTACTACCGACTGACTACAGTATGAGTACAGTATATTTATATTAGTGGTGGGTTCGTGGGAATATTTTAGTTAGTTATTTATATAGGCGGTGGGTGTGAGTGGGTAGGAAAGTAATGAGGTGGGTGCGTGTGGGTAGGATAGGAATGTATGTAATGTGGTGAGTGTGAGTGGGTATGAATTTAATATGGTGGGTGTGAGTGGGTAGGAAGGAAATATGGTGGGTGTGAGTGGGTAGGAAGGTAATGTGGTGGGTGTTAGTGGGTAGGGAGGTAATGAGGTGGGTGTGAGTGGGTATGAATGTAATATGGTGGGTGTGAGTGGGTATGAATGTAATATGGTGGGTGTGAGTGGGTAGGAAGGTAATATGGTGGGTGTGAGTGGGTAGGAAGGTAATGAGGTGTGTGTGAGTGGGTAGGAAGGTAATGCAGTGGGTGTGAGTGGGTATGAAGGTAATATGGTGGGTGTGAGTGGGTAGGAAGGTACTATGGTGGGTGTGAATGGTGCTATTGCGCACTCTGAGTTACCACCAATGACTAGAAAATGGCCAAATTGACCCATTAGGTTTATTATATGTAGATATTTATTTATATTATACCGGTATTTGGTTTATTATTGGTTACATTATATAATAATGTTTTTTCTTTATTAATAGTATCAACAAACACCGTCAATTTCAATCATAATGTCATGGATCTAAGCGATGTAAAAAGCGACGCGTAAGAATGAGAATGAAGAAAAAGCGTCATTTGAATTTGGCGTCTGTTATTGTTACAGTACGTGTCTAGCACGTCATTTGACGTGCTTGTGTGGTGTTCCAGTGTAGTATTTGACGTCTGATGACGTAATTGACACGTGTCTAACAAGTCATTTGACGTAAACTGTAGCACGTCATGGGTTGACGTGCTCAAACACGTACGTTTGACACTTCCAAAATACACGTGGCCAAGACGTCATTTTCAACACGTTGACGTCAAATAATTACGTCGTATCCACGTGTTTTTGACGTGTTGATGCTTATAGGGTAACAGTATAATGCTTCTGCCTATACTGCTATATCTGTCCCAGACATGTACCAGACTAGTTAAACAGTCAGCTTAGTTGTTTACGTGCTGCTCGAAGTCCCAGACTTGTTAACCAGCCAGTTTAGTTGTTCACGTGCTGCTCGAAGCCCCAGACTAGTTAACGTGCTGGTTTAGTTGTTCACGTGCTGCTCGAAGTCCCACAATAGATAAATCAACAACATTACCGGATGAGTGAGTTAAACCGATAATAAATAATTTATTCTGATTCAATGAATTACATTGGCAGATTGGTCTTGCTCTATTAATGTATTCAATGTTAAAACAGATTTGAATTTACCGCCAATATATAGGTGGCAGATCTGATCTGCCACCCTTTCCAGTACAAATAACATGTCTTTCAATCATTTGAATTTCCCGCGCTATGGAGCAGGGTGGCACCTTTTAGGGACTTGTGTACATCAGTAACCTAAGAACCTAACCATACAATAGAAAAAGAGAAAAGGGGGCGTGCGAAGCGAGCCGAAATTTTTAAACAGCTAATGCTATTTTTAAGGCACTTCCGTAATTGTTAAACAAACAAATCGGCGCCGGTTTTTATTTTTGGGAGCGCCAAAGCCGGCGCGCTTTACGATTTTCGAGCGCGCTTTTATTGTAAAGCGAGCCGGATTAATCCGGCGCAAAGTGTAGGCCTATGGATTCCAGTCTGGGGGGTGAGGGTGTGGAAACTGGCCTGTCCTGCTGTCTGCGTTTCGGTTTATATTAATTACGGGACATAATACCGTACCGGCTGACCGGTACAGCGGTACGGCAGTTGGCAATACGTGAGCGGCTCTATGTGTTCTGGCGTTACTAATTCTGTAATTGACAAATTTTAAGTACCGGTACCGGTCGCCGGTAGGCCTAGCTGCCTATAGCTATAACTACATAACTAGGAACTACCGGCAGACCGGTACTGTGAAGTGAAGCAGTCAAACGGTGCTGCAATGCAGTAAGTTCATTAAACTAGACCAACCTTATCAGCAACGAGATAAGCTGAGTAGAAACCGACGCCAAACTGCCCGATCATCGATATATCGGCCCCGGCCTGGAGCGCTTCCATGAACGCTTTGGTCCCGGACTTGGCGATGGTTCCCAAGTTGTTGACAAGGTCAGCCTTCGTCATTCCAATTCCGGTGTCCTCTATGGTTAGCGTTTTCGCGCTTTTATCCGGAATCAGTTTGATGCGAAGATCTTTCCCAGTGTCCAGTTTCGTGGGATCCGTAAGACTTTCATAGCGAATCTTATCCAGAGCATCGGATGAGTTGGAAATGAGTTCGCGAATAAAGATTTCCTTATTCGAGTAGAATGTGTTGATGATTAAACTGAGGAGCTGCGCAATTTCAGCTTGAAATGCGAAGGTTTCTACTTCTGAATCGGCGGTAGCGTTTTCAGGCATTGTTGTTTCGTTAATAATTGTTGAACTTTAAAGTTGAATTCTCTCAAATTACTGAAGCTACAAACCCAATAGGCCTACAATACTGCAATATTTAACCCAACAGAAAGAACTAAATAAGTGCTATCTGATGAATGAGTCAATCATTGTCAGCAACGTTTATATATAAGAAGGAATGGAAGAATCTAGATAATTCGAGATGCCAGCTCACAAACAAGCTAATAACCAATGAGATTGTCCTCATCCACACCTCACAACCAATGATGTGCCAAATTGATGAGATGATTATTGTTCGCCATCTTGTGGAATTTTACTAAATTTGTATATTCGCTATATACTGTATAATAAGGCCTTCTTATGCATTAAATATTTGTAACTCCTGCACACTAGTTACTACAGGGCGTCACTTAGTAAAATGACACTCATCTGCATAGAATGTGTGGAACTGCGACAACAACTTGTATTAATTCACTAAGATTGTAAAATATATTATCCTGAAGAATATAATAATTATGATGGAAAATTAATATACAGTAAATTTGCACCAAAGACAATAACTACGATTTTCGTTCCCCTGTAACATAACATCCCAGCATCCCACTACCGCAGTGAGGCGAGGGTGGGGGGGATTGATGCAAATATCTCGTTTCAATGTTAAAAATACGATTTAGGGAAAGGAACAGGTTACAGTGACACCTCATTCTAACCAAAACAATAAACGAAAGTGAATAAAACAAGATTACAGTTTTATTTTTGCGAGGAAATATTTGCGACCATTTTCCCTTGGAGAGGAATGAATTTTGATTGCGTCGAAAGTCACCTCTAACAGATTGCAGTTAGGCCTTCCCTACTACTGCTACTGTAATGAACAAAAAGTGGTGACAAAGATGGACGTAAGACGATGGGGTAGTGAACTAAAATAAAAGTGTAAATAGTTTATTATACTAATGTATCATGCTCTTTTACTCTAATAGCATCTGGTACATAAAATATTAATAGACTAGAATAAATAAACTAGAAAATAAACTTTTTAATCTTAAATATATATTCCAGACGCTCAAACGGACAGGCAGGCAGCAATACCAATTTGGTACGCTACGCTAGAGTCTCTTACTTTGTGGCTTGTCCCATTTGGTACGCTAGAGTGTCTTACTTTGTGGCTCGTCCCATTTGGTACGCTAGGGTCTTTTACTTTGTGGCTCGTCCCATTTGGTACGCTAGAGTCTCCTACTTTGTGGTACGCTAGTGTCTCTTACTTTGTGGCTCGTCTTTTAGAGTCTCTTACTTTGTGGCTCGTCCCATTGGGTACGCTAGAGTGTCTTACTTTGTGGCTCGTCCCATTTGGTACGCTAGTGTCTCTTACTTTGTGGCTCGTCCCATTTGGTACGCTAGAGTCTCTTACTTTGTGGTACGCTAGTGTCTCTTACTTTGTGGCTCGTCTTTTAGAGTCTCTTACTTTGTGGCTCGTCCCATTTGGTACACTAGTGTCTCTAACCTTGTGGTACGCTAGTGTTTCTTACTTTGTGGTACGCTAGTGTCTCTTACTTTGTGGTACGCTAGTGTCTCTTACTTTGTGGCTCGTCTTTTAGAGTCTCTTACTTTGTGGCTCGTCCCATTTGGTACGCTAGAGTCTCTTACTTTGTGGTACGCTAGTGTCTCTTACTTTGTGGCTCGTCTTTTAGAGTCTCTTACTTTGTGGCTCGTCCCATTTGGTACGCTAGAGTCTCTTACTTTGAGGCTCGTCCCATTTGGTACGCTAGTGTCTCTTACTTTGTGGCTCGTCCCATTTGGTACGCCAGTGTCTCTTACTTTGTGGCTCGTCCCATTTGGTACGCTAGAGTCTCCTACTTTGTGGCTCGTCTTTTAGTGTCTCTTACTTTGTGGCTCGTCTTTTAGAGTCTCTTACTTTGTGGCTCGTCCCATTTGGTACGCTAGAGTCTCTTACTTTGTGGCTCGTCCCATTTGGTACGCTAGGGTCTCTTACTTTGTGGCTCGTCCCATTTGGTACGCTAGTGTCTCTTACTTTGTGGCTCGTCCCATTTGGTACGCTAGTGTCTCTTACTTTGTGGCTCGTCCCATTTGGTACGCTAGGGTCTCTTACTTTGTGGCTCGTCCCATTTGGTACGCTAGGGTCTCTTACTTTGTGGCTCGTCCGATTTGGTACGCTAGTGTCTCTTACTTTGTGGTACGCTAGTGTCTCTTACTTTGTGGTACGCTAGTGTCTCTTACTTTGTGGTACGCTAGTGTCTCTTACTTTGCGGCTCGTCCCATTTGGTACGCTAGTTTCTCTTACTTTGTGTCTCGTCCCATTTGGTACGCTAGGGTCTCTTACTTTGTGGCTCGTCCCATTTGGTACGCTAGTGTCTCTTACTTTGTGGTACGCTAGAGTCTCTTACTTTGTTGCTCGTCCCATTTGGTACGCTAGTGTGTCTTACTATGTGGTACGCTAGTGTCTCTTACTTTGTGGCTCGTCCGATTTGGTACGCTAGTGTCTCTTACTTTGTGGCTCGTCCCATTTGGTACGCTAGGGTCTCTTACTTTGTGGCTCGTCCCATTTGGTACACTAGTGTCTCTTACTTTGTGGTACGCTAGTGTCTCTTTTTGTGGCTCGTCCCATTTGGTACACTAGTGTCTCTTACTTTGTGGTACGCTAGTGTCTCTTATTTTGTGGTACGCTAGTGTCTCTTACTTTGTGGCTTGTCCCATTTGGTACGCTAGTGTCTCTTACTTTGTGGTTCGTCCCATTTGGTACGCTAGTGTCTCTTACTTTGTGGCTCGTCCCATTTGGTACGCTAGGGTCTCTTACTTAGTGGCTCGTCCCATTTGGTACGCTAGTGTCTCTTACTTTGTGGCTCGTCCCATTTGGTACGCTAGTGTCTCTTACTTTGTGGTACGCTAGTGTCTCTTACTTTGTGGTACGCTAGTGTCTCTTACCTTGTGGCTCGTCCCATTCGGTACGCTAGTGTCTCTTACTTTGTGGTACGCTAGTGTGTCTTACTTTGTGGTACGCTAGTGTGTCTTACTTTGTTGCACGCTAGTGTATCTTACTTTGCGGTACGCTAGTGTCTCTTACTTTGTGGTACGCTAGTGTCTCTTACTTTGTGGTACGCTAGTGTCTCTTAATTTGGGGTACGCTAGTGTATCTTACTTTGTTGTACGCTAGTGTCTCTTGCTTTGTGGCTCGTCCCATTTGGTACGCTAGGTCTCTTACTTTGTGGCTCGTCCCATTTGGTACGCTAGTGTCTCTAACTTTGTGGCACGCTAGTGTCTCTTACTTTGTGGTACGCTAGTGTATCTTACTTTGTGGCTCGTCCCATTTGGTACGCTATTGTCTCTTATTTTGTGGCTCGTCCCATTTGGTACGCTAGTGTCTCTTACTTTGTGGCTCGTCCCATTTGGTACGCTAGTGTGTCTCTTACTTTGTGGCTCGTCCAATTTGGTACGCTAGGGTCTCTTACTTTGTGGCTCGTCCCATTTGGTACGCTAGTGTCTCTTTCTTTGTGGCTCGTCCCATTTGGTACGCTAGTGTCCCTTACTTTATGGTACGCTAGTGTCTCTTACTTTGTGGTACGCTAGTGTCTCTTACTTTGTGGTACGCTAGTGTCTCTTACTTTGGGGTACGCTAGTGTATCTTACTTTGTGGTACTCTAGTGTCTCTTGCTTTGTGGCTCGTCCCATTTGGTACGCTAGGGTATCTTACTTTGTGGCTCGTCCCATTTGGTACGCTAGTGTCTCTAACTTTGTGGTACGCTAGTGTCTCTTACTTTGTGGTACGCTAGTGTCTCTTACTTTGTGGCTCGTCCCATTTGGTACGCTATTGTCTCTTATTTTGTGGCTCGTCCCATTCGGTACGCTAGTGTCTCTTACTTTGTGGTACGCTAGTGTGTCTTACTTTGTGGTACGCTAGTGTGTCTTACTTTGTGGCACGCTAGTGTATCTTACTTTGCGGTACGCTAGTGTCTCTTACTTTGTGGTACGCTAGTGTCTCTTACTTTGTGGTACGCTAGTGTCTCTTACTTTGGGGTACGCTAGTGTATCTTACTTTGTGGTACGCTAGTGTCTCTTGCTTTGTGGCTCGTCCCATTTGGTACGCTAGGGTCTCTTACTTTGTGGCTCGTCCCATTTGGTACGCTAGTGTCTCTAACTTTGTGGTACGCTAGTGTCTCTTACTTTGTGGTACGCTAGTGTCTCTTACTTTGTGGCTCGTCCCATTTGGTACGCTATTGTCTCTTATTTTGTGGCTCGTCCCATTTGGTACGCTAGTGTCTCTTACTTTGTGGCTCGTCCCATTTGGTACGCTTAGTGTCTCTTACTTTGTGGCTCGTCCCATTTGGTACGCTAGTGTCTCTTACTTTGTGGCTCGTCCCATTTGGTAGGCTTAGTGTCTCTTACTTTGTGGCTCGTCCCATTTGGTACGCTAGTGTCTCTTACTTCGTGGTACGCTAGTGTCTCTTACTTTGTGGCTCGTCCCATTTGGTACGCTAGTGTCTCTTACTTTGTGGTACGCTAGAGTGTCTCTTACTTTGTGGCTCGTCCCATTTGGAAAGCTAGTGTCTCTTACTTTGTGGCTCGTCCCATTTGGTACGCTTAGTGTCTCTTACTTTGTGGCTCGTCCCATTTGGTACGCTAGTGTCTCTTACTTTGTGGCTCGTCCCATTTGGTAGGCTTAGTGTCTCTTACTTTTGTGGCTCGACGCAATCATTTCAGCATTGGATAGATGTGATGGCATATATTTATTGAAGACTAGTGGTAAAGGCAACAAGGCACACCTCGCTATCGAATTGCATTGTGTTGCTCAGCTGATTACCCTTAACGAGGTACCGTATAGCCTAAGAACCCCATTATAACATTACTTACAACGTAGAGAGCGGGTGTACCTTAAGCCTATGTAATATAATAGTCACCTACCCTCCTAAAACTACAAGGGCACAGAACCTCAGCAATTAGTCAACCATGTCGGGCAAATAACCAGCAAAATCAGTCTCTCTTTATGGCATGCTGAACAATTTAGTATTCAAACTCGCTATACTCTTTCTCCCTGAAATTAATTATTTTATTGCTCAATATAATTCATTTTGTTAGTTAGGCCTCATATTACGGAGCCCCTAAAGGGACATGCAAAATATACGTTGTGGGCACAAGATACTAAGTTGTGCGCACAAGATACTAAGTTGTGCGCCCAAGATACTACAGTACAGGCCACCAGAAAACGCAGATTTGTACAATTGTGAACACATTTTATCGAATGTGTACCAGTGTAATGTAATGTTGTTGAACGGGACAATTGAACATAATTGAACTGGCAACAACCAAAATTTTTTCGCCAAAGGATACAATTGAATACTTTTGAAACGCTTAGTAATCTGGAAACTCTCTGTAGTTTGCCGAACTGTCACTCACTGCAGCTGGAAATGCGATAAGGATTTTGTTTACCTTTATAGTGTGCGCTTAATAGTATCTAGTAGGCAGGCCTACTGAATAGTTAGTGATGTTAAGGCATCTTCTGGTGTTTCTCTGTGCCCTTTCGGTGTCAGACTAATGGCGCGACATCTCCCTGCACTAAATTAATTATTCAATGGTCTAGGCTCCTCCATCCATATACCCATCCACTCCCATACACTCCATGAACCTCCATGTGGTCTTGTATGTAGTTCTCTCTACCAATACAGCCCATGTCCGCAATGTTACGCCCTGGGGGCCCTCTCATCTACCTGATATCAGACATACAGGCGCACCGCACACAAAGCCTTTGTCGGTCCCAGCAAGTTAGTTAGCCTCCTGCTGTGTGATCTAGAAGATATATCCAATCAGATGACTTGAACAAACGTGTTCAAATGTGATCACATTGGAAGAAATCTGCTTTTTCTGGTGGCCTGTACTGTAAGTTGTGCGCACAAGCTACTAAGTGGTGCGCACACGATACTAAGTTGTGCGCACAAGATACTAAGTTGTGCGCACAAGATACTAAGTGGTGCGCACAAGATACTAAGTTGTGCGCACACGATACTAAGTTGTGCGCACACGATACTAAGTTGTGCGCACAAGATACTAAGTTGTGCGCACAAGATACTAAGTTGTGCGCACAAGATACTAAGTTGTGCGCACAAGATACTAAGTTGTGCGCACAAGATACTAAGTTGTGCGCACAAGATACTAAGTTGTGCGCACAAGATACTAAGTTGTGCGCACAAGATACTAAGTTGTGCGCACAAGATACTAAGTTGTGCGCACAAGATACTAAGTTGTGCGCACAAGATACTAAGTTGTGCGCACAAGATACTAAGTTGTGCGCACAAGATACTAAGTTGTGCGCACAAGATACTAAGTTGTGCGCACAATATACTAAGCTGTGCGCACAACTTAGGAAAAAAATATATTTTCCCAAATATCCCTTTAGGGGCTCCGTATCATATAGTTATTTTCTTTGGGCAAAATAATTTACGCAAAGTAAGTTCTGTATCAGCTTTTTGATTTTACGCCACTGCTTAATTTTATTATATGGATCTAGGGGCGAGCCAATAACTCCCATGGCTATAAGAAAATGTTGGTTAAGATAAAAGCTATTTTCCAATTTTATTTTTGTTTGCATGAATTTTTTAACAACATGACCTCCACCCCCCTCACCCATTGGAAAGTAAAAATATCTTACACATTAAATGTAGGATTAATTATTATAATCGATCGAAATATTATATTATACAGTATAATAATACATATTATTATATTTACAATTTATCGCATGTAATTTTTTACAATTATAGGTTATTAATATTAATTTATTCAAATGGCCAATATATACAAAATATATTTATATTGTTTATTTATTTAATTTCTATATTTGGTATATATGTCGTTAAGCCGAAATCAAAATAAATGAATAAACGTATATATGAATGATATAAATATATGTATATATTACCATCTTACACATTCGTGATATTTCACAACTGGCTTTATCAGAAGAAAATATGAAATTTAAACATTTTCTGTGTGGCGAGTCACAGCGTTTTAAACCATATCCATTAAAGATTCAGTTGAATAAGTAAGTCCTTCGTAATAAAAATAAATACTCGGTGCATCTAGAGTTTATAGTCTGAACATATTACTATCCTAAGGGAGTATAAAATAAGGTTGTGTAGCGTAAGCTACAGTACATTAAGTACATTATATAAACAATGTTCAAGTAAAGTAGAAAGATGAAAAATAAACAGAGCTAACAATAAGTAAGCTAGAAGGAATTTCTAGAACAGCTTTGAATGCCAGTTTGTGTAGAGTAAATATGGTGGCGGTCAACTATCTACAAAGGTGATCAGGCATAGCACATCTAATAGAAGCACACGAGTGAGTTTTATCTCCTTAGCAACGTAACGTTGAGATCCAATCAAACGATGTATTGACCTGTGTAGATAAAAAAAACAAAATAAAAGTGCGGCATATTAGAATAAACTGAAAAATGTCCTGTTTTATATCACTTCTATCCTGATTTGGATATAATTAATGTACCTTGGATATAATTTCCAATCCCAAATATATATATTTGTAGGTATTTACAATCCCGATTCAAAGCAAACTAACCTTTGCGATCTACACCCGGTGCAGCAGGTATGACAATAAATGGCAGGTTGCTCTTGGCTCCATTGTCACGTGGATTGGTAACTAAATGTATAAATCAATTAAAGAAAGATTAATTTAGTTACCATTATTGTAAATAATTAAATTCTACAGTAATCCAAATCTCAAGCCATAGTAAATGTTAATAATAAGCATAGTGTTTCAATATAATATATTGTTTACATGATTTTAACATGCAACATATTATTAGTTACATTTTATAGTTAAATATTACTTTAAAATCTAGAATACCTTCGGGAGTTATCGGCGGCGCAGTGTAGCTCGGGGGTGGCGGGAGTGGTGTGGCGTAGGCAGAGGAGACCATTGAAGTAGATCCAGGCTTCATGCAGCAGACCGCCACGGAAAGGATCACGATAACCACGATGCTGAGAATGAAGTAGACGGCCAAACAAGCGAGGGCCGCGTAAACGGAGCAGCGGAGTTTCTGTGGAAGGTTAGGCCAAGTAAAGTATGAGAAGTACCGGTAGCCATATTGGAACGTACAAAATGCTCCAAGTTTAGTTAAGTAGACCTAATTACGTTATCACATTTTTCTTTGGAATGAGGAATTGATACCGTATTTACAATACTGCTCGTGGAAGTCCTGTATGTTTGTAGTAAATGTGGATTTCATAATTAATTAATGATTAATTAATTAATTATTAACACCACTCATAAACTATAATTAATTAAATAAGCCTACAAGATTCATTTATACTCGATTAATGTAATTTATTGCAGTAAGGCGCTACTCTCATCCCATGTTTTGCTCCCAGTAATTAAACTGGTCACAGTTATTAAAAGGCTGAGTGGACCAGGGCGGGGCTGAACCTACACCTACAACCACTTATTGATTGTAGGACCGGTGGTCAACCAACTGAGCTAACCCCGCCGATATGTTTTCATAGTATAAAAAACGTAAGGGTAATGTTTCAAGTTTTGAATAAAAACGAATACTTTACGTTTGTAAAATTCCAACATGATTTGCGAATGAAGTACAGTACAATAAAACTTTGATAAAATCATATGATAGGTCTACCGAACAGCGCAATAACAAAAACTCACATTCAGGAGTTCGTCAGAATCTCTAATCTGTTGTCCGCGGTAGGGATCGCGTGCAATCGAGGTGAACATCTTCTTGAAATCGTGCTTGTCTCGGAATTCGTGACTGTTGCCCTTGTGACCATCAAAGAGATTGTCGCCAAGACCTCGGCGTTTTCGGTCATCGCCCTGGTGTCCAAAAAGATCTCCCAATCTATAAATTAAGCGAGACATAGATGTAAACTTGGGTTTCTGGTTACATGGTAATCGGTTGACTCCTTCGAACTTATATGTGTGTAACACTGGTGCAGTCAGTGTTCGAGTGTTAGTTGTATGTCAAACATGTTCCTTAAATAGGCACAGGAGAAAGAAAACTCGACGTTAGATGCAAGAAATGAAAGTTCTGGGATCTAAATGGATTAAAGCTTAAACTCCCCTTGTTGGGGGAACTGCTGGAATACAAAACATGAAAATTAGAACAAAAACCCGTCCTGTTACAGTATTATGTAGGGGCCTGCCTACTGTATGTTTTAGCAAAAAATATATAAGAAAAATAACCGAAAAGCCAAATTGTATTAAAAACACACAGCAAGGTTTGTTGCAATACTCATCAGGAACTGAACTTGTATCAACTATTACTTATAATCACTAAAACTACTCACCCTGAATCCTGGAGGAATTGTTGCACCTGTTCCATATCGAAGTGTTCGAGATCGATATTTCCGAAATTTGCCATCAACTCATCGAGATTCATGTTGTTCAATATCTCGTCGAAATTTAGGTTATTCATAATTTGGTCGATATCAACATTTTCGAGCATTTGTCCGATATCAACATTGTCAAGCATATAGTTGACGTAGACCAATGCTTGTCTGACCATTTCTTTGCAACCTTCGGAGTTTGGCATTCTGTCACATAATCGCCCGAAGTCAATGTGAATTCGTCCCTCCTGGAAAACCAGATCATCTGCAAAATAAATAAGTTTATTAAACGTCCCAAATCGTGGCAAACAGCTCATCTAAAAAGTGACTTATATTCTAAAATATACGGGAATTACACAATTTTGCTTCGTGCAGCAAAAGCTGCAAGCCATATTAGCGAACAATTATAATTTTATTATGGCTAGTTATACTGCATAGGCCTATTCAGATCTTGGCTTCCGACAATTATGGCTTCCGACACACACATACCCGGACACACCCCCACAGACTAACAGACGTTTGGAAAACGGCCATAGTATAATTATAACAGCTCGCTCATGGCTCGCAGTTTTGACTCGCCCCACAATAATACAATACTAACCATCTGGGTATATGATGTCATCCATATAATCGTATCGATATCTAAAAATAAAAAGTACAGATATTTATTTGGTTCCTCGTTTTATATGCCCGTAACATTATATCTTATTTATATATTTAATTGTACATAAAAATACTAAGGTGTAATTTTATCTTCAGGGACCAACATTATTGAACATTTTATGATACAAACTAAGGTTTATTATTGGTGTTATGGGTGAATGAGTGGCTTCATATTATTATAACTGTTTGTTGGGCACAGCTTTTGCGAAGTCAGCAATGACGTCCAGGTGGGCTCGAACCGGTAACCTCCGGGTTGGAAGTAACTAATACTCGAATCGAATAACTCGAAGTAACAATAATAAACTATAAATATACCGGTCGCAATTCTCTATGAGTGTAACTGTCCTACCTAATTTAGTAGCTAGAATGTATAATTAATCATTGTGGCCGTGATGGTTCATGGTTAATATACACTATCCTTACATTGTAGCGAGTGGTTAAAGACGGCCAAGTACGGTAGGGTTGAGTACAGTGGCAGCCTATGGTAAAGAGGTAAATTGCGGACATACAAGGTGTCATGTAGTATTTCCAGGTCTATATTTTACCTGAGGTTGAAGGTTTTAATATCTTACCTCAGCACGGTTGATGGTTTTAATATCTTACCTCAGCACGGTTGATGGTTTTAATATCTCACCTTTCAGCACGGTTGATGGTTTTAATATCTTACCTTTCACCGCGGTTGATGGTTTTAATATCTTACCTTTCAGCACGGTTGATGGTTTTAATATCTTACCTCAGCACGGTTGAAGGTTTTAATATCTTACCTCAGCACGGCTGATGGTTTTAATATCTTACCTTTCAGCACGGTTGATGGTTTTAATATCTTACCTCAGCACGGTTGAAGGTTTTAATATCTTACCTCAGCACGGTTGATGGTTTTAATATCTTACCTTTCAGCACGGTTGATGGTTTTAATATCTTACCTCAGCACGGTTGAAGGTTTTAATATCTTACCTCAGCACGGCTGATGGTTTTAATATCATACCTTTCAGCACGGTTGATGGTTTTAATATCTTACCTCAGCACGGTTGATGGTTTTAATATCTTACCTCAGCACGGTTGATGGTTTTAATATCTTACCTTTCAGCACGGTTGATGGTTTTAATATCTTACCTTTCAGCACGGTTGATGGTTTTAATATCTTACCTCCAGCACGGTTGATGGTTTTAATATCTTACCTTTCAGCACGGTTGATGGTTTTAATACCTTACCTTTCAGCACGGTTGATGGTTTTAATATCTTAATCTTACCTCAGCACGGTTGATGGTTTTAATATCTTACCTTTCAGCACGGTTGATGGTTTTAATATCTTACCTTTCAGCACGGTTGATGGTTTTAATATCTTACCTCAGCACGGTTGATGGTTTTAATATCTTACCTTTCAGCACGGTTGATGGTTTTAATATCTTACTTTTCAGCACGGTTGATGGTTTTAATATCTTACCTTTCAGCACGGTTGATGGTTTTAATATCTTAATCTTACCTCAGCACGGTTGATGGTTTTAATATCTTACCTTTCAGCACGGTTGATGGTTTTAATATCTTACCTTTCAGCACGGTTGATGGTTTTAATATCTTAACCTTTCAACACGGTTGATGGTTTTAATATCTTACCTTTCGGCACGATGGGTGGTTTTAATATCTTAACCTTTCCGCATGGTTGATGGTTTTAATATCTTACCTTTCAGCACGATTGATGGTTTTAATATCTTACCTCAGCACGGTTGATGGTTTTAATATCTTACCTTTCAGCACGGTTGATGGTTTTAATATCTTACCTTTCAGCACGGTTGATGGTTTTAATATCTTACCTCAGCACGGTTGATGGTTTTAATATAATACCTTTCAGCACGGTTGATGGTTTTAATATCTTACCTTTCAGCACGGTTGATGGTTTTAATATCTTACCTTTCAGCACGGTTGATGGTTTTAATATCTTACCTTTCATCACGGTTGATGGTTTTAATATCTTACCTTTCAGCACGGTTGATGGTTTTAATATCTTAATCTTTCAGCACGGTTGATGGTTTTAATATCTTACCTTTCAGCACGGTTGATGGTTTTAATATCTTACCTTTCGGCACGATTGATGGTTTTAATATCTTAACCTTTCAGCATGGTTGATGGTTTTAATATCTTACCTTTCAGCACGATTGATGGTTTTAATATCTTACCTCAGCACGGTTGATGGTTTTAATATCTTACCTCAGCACGGCTGATGGTTTTAATATTTTACCTTTCAGCACGGTTGATGGTTTTAATATCTTACCTTTCAGCACGGTTGATGGTTTTAATATCTTACCTTTCAGCACGATTGATGGTTTTAATATCTTAACCTTTCAGCATGGTTGATGGTTTTAATATCTTACCTTTCAGCACGATTGATGGTTTTAATATCTTACCTTTCAGCACGATTGATGGTTTTAATATCTTACCTTTCAGCACGATTGATGGTTTTAATATCTTACCTCAGCACGATTGATGGTTTTAATATCTTACCTTTCAGCACGATTGATGGTTTTAATATCTTACCTTTCAGCACGATTGATGGTTTTAATATCTTACCTCAGCACGGTTGATGGTTTTAATATCTTACCTCAGCACGGTTGATGGTTTTAATATCTTACCTTTCAGCACGGTTGATGGTTTTAATATCTTACCTCAGCACGGTTGATGGTTTTAATATCTTACCTTTCGGCACGATTGATGGTTTTAATATCTTAAACTTTCAGCATGGTTGATGGTTTTAATATCTTACCTTTCAGCACGATTGATGGTTTTAATATCTTACCTCAGCATGGTTGATGGTTTTAATATCTTACCTTTCAGCACGATTGATGGTTTTAATATCTTACCTCACCACGGTTGATGGTTTTAATATCTTACCTCAGCACGGTTGATGGTTTTAATATCTTACCTTTCAGCACGGTTGATGGTTTTAATATCTTACCTCAGCACGGTTGATGGTTTTAATATCTTACCTCAGCACGGTTGATGGTTTTAATATCTTACCTCAGCACGGTTGATGGTTTTAATATCTTACCTCAGCACGGTTGGTGGTTTTAATATCTTACCTCAGCACGGTTGGTGGTTTTAATATCTTACCTTTCAGCACGGTTGATGGTTTTAATATCTTACCTTTCAGCACGGTTGATGGTTTTAATATCTTACCTCAGCACGGTTGAAGGTTTTAATATCTTACCTCAGCACGGTTGATAGTTTTAATATATTACCTTTCAGCACGGTTGATGATTTTAATATCTTACCTTTCAGCACGGTTGATGGTTTTAATATCTTACCTCAGAACGGTTGATGGTTTTAATATCTTACCTTTCAGCACGGTTGATGGTTTTAATATCTTACCTTTCAGCACGGTTGATGGTTTTAATATCTTACCTTTCAGCACTGTTGATGGTTTTAATACCTTACCTTTCAGCACGGTTGATGGTTTTAATATCTTAATCTTACCTCAGCACGGTTGATGGTTTTAATATCTTACCTTTCAGCACGGTTGATGGTTTTAATATCTTACCTCAGCACGGTTGATGGTTTTAATATCTTACCTCAGCACGGTTGATGGTTTTAATATCTTACCTCAGCACGGCTGATGGTTTTAATATTTTACCTTTCAGCACGGTTGATGGTTTTAATATCTTACCTTTCAGCACGGCTGATGGTTTTAATATTTTACCTTTCAGCACGGTTGATGGTTTTAATATCTTACCTTTCAGCACGGGTGATGGTTTTAATATCTTACCTTTCGGCACGATTGATGGTTTTAATATCTTACCTTTCAGCACGGTTGATGGTTTTAATATCTTACCTTTCAGCACTGTTGATGGTTTTAATACCTTACCTTTCAGCACGGTTGATGGTTTTAATATCTTAATCTTACCTCGGCACGGTTGATGGTTTTAATATCTTACCTTTCAGCACGGTTGATGGTTTTAATATCTTACCTTTCAGCACGGTTGATGGTTTTAATATCTTACCTCAGCACGGTTGATGGTTTTAATATCTTACCTTTCAGCACGGTTGATGGTTTTAATATCTTAACCTTTCAGCACGGTTGATGGTTTTAATATCTTACCTTTCGGCACGATGGGTGGTTTTAATATCTTAACCTTTCAGCATGGTTGATGGTTTTAATATCTTACCTTTCAGCACCACGGTTGATGGTTTTAATATCTTACCTTTCAGCACGGTTGATGGTTTTAATATCTTACCTCAGCACGTTTGATGGTTTTAATATCTTACCTCAGCACGGTTGAAGGTTTTAATATCTTACCTCAGCACGGTTGATGGTTTTAATATCTTACCTCAGCACGGTTGATGGTTTTAATATCTTACCTTTCAGCACGGTTGATGGTTTTAATATCTTACCTCAGCACGGTTGAAGGTTTTAATATCTTACCTTTCAGCACGGTTGATGGTTTTAATATCTTACCTCAGCACGGTTGATGGTTTTAACATCTTAACTTTCAGCACGGTTGATGGTTTTAATATCTTACCTCAGCATGGTTGATGGTTTTAATATCTTACCTTTCAGCACGGTTGATGGTTTTAATATCTTACCTCAGCACGGTTGAAGGTTTTAATATCTTACCTCAGTACGGTTGATGGTTTTAATATCTTACCTCAGCACGGTTGATGGTTTTAATATCTTACCTCAGCACGGTTGATGGTTTTAATATCTTACCTTTCAGCACGGTTGATGGTTTTAATATCTTACCTCAGCACGGTTGAAGGTTTTAATATCTTACCTTTCAGCACGGTTGATGGTTTTAATATCTTACCTTTCAGCACGATTGATGGTTTTAATATCTTAACCTTTCAGCACGGTTGATGGTTTTAATATCTTACCTTTCAGCTCGGTTGATGGTTTTAATATCTTACCTCAGCACGGTTGAAGGTTTTAATATCTTACCTCAGCACGGTTGATGGTTTTAATATCTTACCTCAGCACGGTTGATGGTTTTAATATCTCACCTTTCAGCACGGTTGATGGTTTTAATATCTTAATCTTACCTCGGCACGGTTGATGGTTTTAATATCTTACCTTTCAGCACGGTTGATGGTTTTAATATCTTACCTCAGCACGGTTGATGGTTTTAATATCTTACCTTTCAGCACGGTTGATGGTTTTAATATCTTACCTTTCAGCACGGTTGATGGTTTTAATATCTTACCTCAGCACGGTTGATGGTTTTAATATAATACCTTTCAGCACGGTTGATGGTTTTAATATCTTACCTTTCAGCACGGTTGATGGTTTTAATATCTTACCTTTCAGCACGGTTGATGGTTTTAATATCTTACCTTTCATCACGGTTGATGGTTTTAATATCTTACCTTTCAGCACGGTTGATGGTTTTAATATCTTAATCTTTCAGCACGGTTGATGGTTTTAATATCTTACCTTTCAGCACGGTTGATGGTTTTAATATCTTACCTTTCGGCACGATTGATGGTTTTAATATCTTAACCTTTCAGCATGGTTGATGGTTTTAATATCTTACCTTTCAGCACGATTGATGGTTTTAATATCTTACCTCAGCACGGTTGATGGTTTTAATATCTTACCTCAGCACGGCTGATGGTTTTAATATTTTACCTTTCAGCACGGTTGATGGTTTTAATATCTTACCTTTCAGCACTGTTGATGGTTTTAATACCTTACCTTTCAGCACGGTTGATGGTTTTAATATCTTAATCTTACCTCAGCACGGTTGATGGTTTTAATATCTTACCTTTCAGCACGGTTGATGGTTTTAATATCTTACCTCAGCACGGTTGATGGTTTTAATATCTTACCTCAGCACGGTTGATGGTTTTAATATCTTACCTCAGCACGGCTGATGGTTTTAATATTTTACCTTTCAGCACGGTTGATGGTTTTAATATCTTACCTTTCAGCACGGCTGATGGTTTTAATATTTTACCTTTCAGCACGGTTGATGGTTTTAATATCTTACCTTTCAGCACGGTTGATGGTTTTAATATCTTACCTTTCGGCACGATTGATGGTTTTAATATCTTACCTTTCAGCACGGTTGATGGTTTTAATATCTTACCTTTCAGCACTGTTGATGGTTTTAATACCTTACCTTTCAGCACGGTTGATGGTTTTAATATCTTAATCTTACCTCGGCACGGTTGATGGTTTTAATATCTTACCTTTCAGCACGGTTGATGGTTTTAATATCTTACCTTTCAGCACGGTTGATGGTTTTAATATCTTACCTCAGCACGGTTGATGGTTTTAATATCTTACCTTTCAGCACGGTTGATGGTTTTAATATCTTAACCTTTCAGCACGGTTGATGGTTTTAATATCTTACCTTTCGGCACGATGGGTGGTTTTAATATCTTAACCTTTCAGCATGGTTGATGGTTTTAATATCTTACCTTTCAGCACCACGGTTGATGGTTTTAATATCTTACCTTTCAGCACGGTTGATGGTTTTAATATCTTACCTCAGCACGTTTGATGGTTTTAATATCTTACCTCAGCACGGTTGAAGGTTTTAATATCTTACCTCAGCACGGTTGATGGTTTTAATATCTTACCTCAGCACGGTTGATGGTTTTAATATCTTACCTTTCAGCACGGTTGATGGTTTTAACATCTTAACTTTCAGCACGGTTGATGGTTTTAATATCTTACCTCAGCACGGTTGATGGTTTTAATATCTTACCTCAGCACGGTTGAAGGTTTTAATATCTTACCTTTCAGCACGGTTGATGGTTTTAATATCTTACCTCAGCACGGTTGATGGTTTTAACATCTTAACTTTCAGCACGGTTGATGGTTTTAATATCTTACCTCAGCACGGTTGATGGTTTTAATATCTTACCTTTCAGCACGGTTGATGGTTTTAATATCTTACCTCAGCACGGTTGAAGGTTTTAATATCTTATCTCAGTACGGTTGATGGTTTTAATATCTTACCTCAGCACGGTTGATGGTTTTAATATCTTACCTCAGCACGGTTGATGGTTTTAATATCTTACCTTTCAGCACGGTTGATGGTTTTAATATCTTACCTCAGCACGGTTGAAGGTTTTAATATCTTACCTTTCAGCACGGTTGATGGTTTTAATATCTTACCTTTCAGCACGATTGATGGTTTTAATATCTTAACCTTTCAGCACGGTTGATGGTTTTAATATCTTACCTTTCAGCTCGGTTGATGGTTTTAATATCTTACCTCAGCACGGTTGAAGGTTTTAATATCTTACCTCAGCACGGTTGATGGTTTTAATATCTTACCTCAGCACGGTTGATGGTTTTAATATCTCACCTTTCAGCACGGTTGATGGTTTTAATATCTTAATCTTACCTCGGCACGGTTGATGGTTTTAATATCTTACCTTTCAGCACGGTTGATGGTTTTAATATCTTACCTCAGCACGGTTGATGGTTTTAATATCTTACCTTTCAGCACGGTTGATGGTTTTAATATCTTACCTTTCAGCACGGTTGATGGTTTTAATATCTTACCTCAGCACGGTTGATGGTTTTAATATAATACCTTTCAGCACGGTTGATGGTTTTAATATCTTACCTTTCAGCACGGTTGATGGTTTTAATATCTTACCTCAGCACGGTTGATGGTTTTAATATCTTACCTTTCAGCACGGTTGATGGTTTTAATATCTTACCTTTCAGCACGGTTGATGGTTTTAATATCTTACCTTTCAGCACGGTTGATGGTTTTAATATCTTACCTTTCATCACGGTTGATGGTTTTAATATCTTACCTTTCGGCACGATTGATGGTTTTAATATCTTAACCTTTCAGCATGGTTGATGGTTTTAATATCTTACCTTTCAGCACGATTGATGGTTTTAATATCTTACCTCAGCACGGTTGATGGTTTTAATATCTTACCTCAGCACGGCTGATGGTTTTAATATTTTACCTTTCAGCACGGTTGATGGTTTTAATATCTTACCTTTCAGCACGGTTGATGGTTTTAATATCTTACCTTTCAGCACGATTGATGGTTTTAATATCTTATCCTTTCAGCATGGTTGATGGTTTTAATATCTTACCTTTCAGCACGATTGATGGTTTTAATATCTTACCTTTCAGCACGATTGATGGTTTTAATATCTTACCTTTCAGCACGATTGATGGTTTTAATATCTTACCTCAGCACGGTTGATGGTTTTAATATCTTACCTCAGCACGGTTGATGGTTTTAATATCTTACCTTTCAGCACGGTTGATGGTTTTAATATCTTACCTCAGCACGGTTGATGGTTTTAATATCTTACCTTTCGGCACGATTGATGGTTTTAATATCTTAACCTTTCAGCATGGTTGATGGTTTTAATATCTTACCTTTCAGCACGATTGATTGTTTTAATATCTTACCTCAGCATGGTTGATGGTTTTAATATCTTACCTTTCAGCACGATTGATGGTTTTAATATCTTACCTCACCACGGTTGATGGTTTTAATATCTTACCTCAGCACGGTTGATGGTTTTAATATCTTACCTTTCAGCACGGTTGATGGTTTTAATATCTTACCTCAGCACGGTTGATGGTTTTAATATCTTACCTCAGCACGGTTGATGGTTTTAATATCTTACCTCAGCACGGTTGATGGTTTTAATATCTTACCTCAGCACGGTTGGTGGTTTTAATATCTTACCTCAGCACGGTTGGTGGTTTTAATATCTTACCTTTCAGCACGGTTGATGGTTTTAATATCTTACCTTTCAGCACGGTTGATGGTTTTAATATCTTACCTCAGCACGGTTGAAGGTTTTAATATCTTACCTCAGCACGGTTGATAGTTTTAATATATTACCTTTCAGCACGGTTGATGATTTTAATATCTTACCTTTCAGCACGGTTGATGGTTTTAATATCTTACCTCAGAACGGTTGATGGTTTTAATATCTTACCTTTCAGCACGGTTGATGGTTTTAATATCTTACCTTTCAGCACGGTTGATGGTTTTAATATCTTACCTTTCAGCACTGTTGATGGTTTTAATACCTTACCTTTCAGCACGGTTGATGGTTTTAATATCTTAATCTTACCTTAGCACGGTTGATGGTTTTAATATCTTACCTTTCAGCACGGTTAATGGTTTTAATATCTTACCTCAGCACGGTTGATGGTTTTAATATCTTACCTCAGCACGGTTGATGGTTTTAATATCTTACCTCAGCACGGCTGATGGTTTTAATATTTTACCTTTCAGCACGGTTGATGGTTTTAATATCTTACCTTTCAGCACGGCTGATGGTTTTAATATTTTACCTTTCAGCACGGTTGATGGTTTTAATATCTTACCTTTCAGCACGGTTGATGGTTTTAATATCTTACCTTTCGGCACGATTGATGGTTTTAATATCTTACCTTTCAGCACGGTTGATGGTTTTAATATCTTACCTTTCAGCACTGTTGATGGTTTTAATACCTTACCTTTCAGCACGGTTGATGGTTTTAATATCTTAATCTTACCTCGGCACGGTTGATGGTTTTAATATCTTACCTTTCAGCACGGTTGATGGTTTTAATATCTTACCTTTCAGCACGGTTGATGGTTTTAATATCTTACCTCAGCACGGTTGATGGTTTTAATATCTTACCTTTCAGCACGGTTGATGGTTTTAATATCTTAACCTTTCAGCACGGTTGATGGTTTTAATATCTTACCTTTCGGCATGATGGGTGGTTTTAATATCTTAACCTTTCAGCATGGTTGATGGTTTTAATATCTTACCTTTCAGCACCACGGTTGATGGTTTTAATATCTTACCTTTCAGCACGGTTGATGGTTTTAATATCTTACCTCAGCACGTTTGATGGTTTTAATATCTTACCTCAGCACGGTTGAAGGTTTTAATATCTTACCTCAGCACGGTTGATGGTTTTAATATCTTACCTCAGCACGGTTGATGGTTTTAATATCTTACCTTTCAGCACGGTTGATGGTTTTAATATCTTACCTCAGCACGGTTGAAGGTTTTAATATCTTACCTTTCAGCACGGTTGATGGTTTTAATATCTTACCTCAGCACAGTTGATGGTTTTAACATCTTAACTTTCAGCACGGTTGATGGTTTTAATATCTTACCTCAGCACGGTTGATGGTTTTAATATCTTACCTTTCAGCACGGTTGATGGTTTTAATATCTTACCTCAGCACGGTTGAAGGTTTTAATATCTTACCTCAGTACGGTTGATGGTTTTAATATCTTACCTCAGCACGGTTGATGGTTTTAATATCTTACCTCAGCACGGTTGATGGTTTTAATATCTTACCTTTCAGCACGGTTGATGGTTTTAATATCTTACCTCAGCACGGTTGAAGGTTTTAATATCTTACCTTTCAGCACGGTTGATGGTTTTAATATCTTACCTTTCAGCACGATTGATGGTTTTAATATCTTAACCTTTCAGCACGGTTGATGGTTTTAATATCTTACCTTTCAGCTCGGTTGATGGTTTTAATATCTTACCTCAGCACGGTTGAAGGTTTTAATATCTTACCTCAGCACGGTTGATGGTTTTAATATCTTACCTCAGCACGGTTGATGGTTTTAATATCTCACCTTTCAGCACGGTTGATGGTTTTAATATCTTACCTTTCACCGCGGTTGATGGTTTTAATATCTTACCTTTCAGCACGGTTGATGGTTTTAATATCTTACCTCAGCACGGTTGAAGGTTTTAATATCTTAATCTTACCTGAGCACGGTTGATGGTTTTAATATCTTACCTTTCAGCACGGTTGATGGTTTTAATATCTCACCTTTCAGCACGGTTGATGGTTTTAATATCTTACCTCAGCACGGTTGATGGTTTTAATATCTTACCTTTCAGCACGGTTGATGGTTTTAATATCTTACCTTTCAGCACGGTTGATGGTTTTAATATCTTACCTTTCAGCACGGTTGATGGTTTTAATATCTTAATCTTACCTCAGCACGGTTGATGGTTTTAATATCTTACCTTTCAGCACGGTTGATGGTTTTAATATCTTACCTTTCAGCACGGTTGATGGTTTTAATATCTTAACCTTTCAACACGGTTGATGGTTTTAATATCTTACCTTTCGGCACGATGGGTGGTTTTAATATCTTAACCTTTCCGCATGGTTGATGGTTTTAATATCTTACCTTTCAGCACGATTGATGGTTTTAATATCTTACCTCAGCACGGTTGATGGTTTTAATATCTTACCTTTCAGCACGGTTGATGGTTTTAATATCTTACCTTTCAGCACGGTTGATGGTTTTAATATCTTACCTCAGCACGGTTGATGGTTTTAATATCATACCTTTCTGCACGGTTGATGGTTTTAATATCTTACCTTTCAGCACGGTTGATGGTTTTAATATCTTACCTTTCAGCACGGTTGATGGTTTTAATATCTTACCTTTCAGCACGGTTGATGGTTTTAATATCTTACCTTTCAGCACGGTTGATGGTTTTAATATCTTAATCTTTCAGCACGGTTGATGGTTTTAATATCTTACCTTTCAGCACGGTTGATGGTTTTAATATCTTACCTTTCGGCACGATTGATGGTTTTAATATCTTAACCTTTCAGCATGGTTGATGGTTTTAATATCTTACCTTTCAGCACGATTGATGGTTTTAATATCTTACCTCAGCACGGTTGATGGTTTTAATATCTTACCTCAGCACGGCTGATGGTTTTAATATTTTACCTTTCAGCACGGTTGATGGTTTTAATATCTTACCTTTCAGCACGGTTGATGGTTTTAATATCTTACCTTTCGGCACGATTGATGGTTTTAATATCTTAACCTTTCAGCATGGTTGATGGTTTTAATATCTTACCTTTCAGCACGATTAATGGTTTTAATATCTTACCTCAGCATGGTTGATGGTTTTAATATCTTACCTTTCAGCACGATTGATGGTTTTAATATCTTACCTCAGCACGGTTGATGGTTTTAATATCTTACCTTTCAGCAGTGTTGATGGTTTTAATACCTTACCTTTCAGCACGGTTGATGGTTTTAATATCTTAATCTTACCTCAGCACGGTTGATGGTTTTAATATCTTACCTCAGCACGGTTGATGGTTTTAATATCTTACCTCAGCACGGTTGATGGTTTTAATATCTTACCTCAGCACGGCTGATGGTTTTAATATTTTACCTTTCAGCACGGTTGATGGTTTTAATATCTTACCTTTCAGCACGGCTGATGGTTTTAATATTTTACCTTTCAGCACGGTTGATGGTTTTAATATCTTACCTTTCAGCACGGTTGATGGTTTTAATATCTTACCTTTCGGCACGATTGATGGTTTTAATATCTTACCTTTCAGCACGGTTGATGGTTTTAATATCTTACCTTTCAGCACTGTTGATGGTTTTAATACCTTACCTTTCAGCACGGTTGATGGTTTTAATATCTTAATCTTACCTCAGCACGGTTGATGGTTTTAATATCTTACCTTTCAGCACGGTTGATGGTTTTAATATCTTACCTTTCAGCACGGTTGATGGTTTTAATATCTTACCTCAGCACGGTTGATGGTTTTAATATCTTACCTTTCAGCACGGTTGATGGTTTTAATATCTTAACCTTTCAGCACGGTTGATGGTTTTAATATCTTACCTTTCGGCACGATGGGTGGTTTTAATATCTTAACCTTTCAGCATGGTTGATGGTTTTAATATCTTACCTTTCAGCACCACGGTTGATGGTTTTAATATCTTACCTTTCAGCACGGTTGATGGTTTTAATATCTTACCTCAGCACGTTTGATGGTTTTAATATCTTACCTCAGCACGGTTGAAGGTTTTAATATCTTACCTCAGCACGGTTGATGGTTTTAATATCTTACCTCAGCACGGTTGATGGTTTTAATATCTTACCTTTCAGCACGGTTGATGGTTTTAATATCTTACCTCAGCACGGTTGAAGGTTTTAATATCTTACCTTTCAGCACGGTTGATGGTTTTAATATCTTACCTTTCAGCACGGTTGATGGTTTTAATATCTTAATCTTACCTCAGCACGGTTGATGGTTTTAATATCTTACCTTTCAGCACGGTTGATGGTTTTAATATCTTACCTTTCAGCACGGTTGATGGTTTTAATATCTTACCTCAGCACGTTTGATGGTTTTAATATCTTACCTCAGAACGGTTGAAGGTTTTAATATCTTACCTCAGCACGGTTGATGGTTTTAATATCTTACCTCAGCACGGTTGATGGTTTTAATATCTTACCTTTCAGCACGGTTGATGGTTTTAATATCTTACCTCAGCACGGTTGATGGTTTTAATATCTTACCTTTCAGCACGGTTGATGGTTTTAATATCTTATCTTTCAGCACGGTTGATGGTTTTAATATCTTAATCTTACCTCAGCACGGTTGATGGTTTTAATATCTTACCTTTCAGCACGGTTGATGGTTTTAATATCTTACCTTTCAGCACGGTTGATGGTTTTAATATCTTAACCTTTCAACACGGTTGATGGTTTTAATATCTTACCTTTCGGCACGATGGGTGGTTTTAATATCTTAACCTTTCCGCATGGTTGATGGTTTTAATATCTTACCTTTCAGCACGATTGATGGTTTTAATATCTTACCTCAGCACGGTTGATGGTTTTAATATCTTACCTTTCAGCACGGTTGATGGTTTTAATATCTTACCTTTCAGCACGGTTGATGGTTTTAATATCTTACCTCAGCACGGTTGATGGTTTTAATATCATACCTTTCTGCACGGTTGATGGTTTTAATATCTTACCTTTCAGCACGGTTGATGGTTTTAATATCTTACCTTTCAGCACGGTTGATGGTTTTAATATCTTACCTTTCAGCACGGTTGATGGTTTTAATATCTTACCTTTCAGCACGGTTGATGGTTTTAATATCTTAATCTTTCAGCACGGTTGATGGTTTTAATATCTTACCTTTCAGCACGGTTGATGGTTTTAATATCTTACCTTTCGGCACGATTGATGGTTTTAATATCTTAACCTTTCAGCATGGTTGATGGTTTTAATATCTTACCTTTCAGCACGATTGATGGTTTTAATATCTTACCTCAGCACGGTTGATGGTTTTAATATCTTACCTCAGCACGGCTGATGGTTTTAATATTTTACCTTTCAGCACTGTTGATGGTTTTAATACCTTACCTTTCAGCACGGTTGATGGTTTTAATATCTTAATCTTACCTCAGCACGGTTGATGGTTTTAATATCTTACCTTTCAGCACGGTTGATGGTTTTAATATCTTACCTCAGAACGGTTGATGGTTTTAATATCTTACCTTTCAGCACGGTTGATGGTTTTAATATCTTACCTTTCAGCACGGTTGATGGTTTTAATATCTTACCTTTCAGCACGGTTGATGGTTTTAATATCTTACCTCAGCACGGTTGAAGGTTTTAATATCTTACCTCAGCACGGTTGATAGTTTTAATATCTTACCTCAGCACGGTTGATGGTTTTAATATCTTACCTCAGCACGGTTGATGGTTTTAATATCTTACCTTTCAGCACGGTTGATGGTTTTAATATCTTACCTCAGCACGGTTGGTGGTTTTAATATCTTACCTCAGCATGGTTGATGGTTTTAATATCTTACCTTTCAGCACGATTGATGGTTTTAATATCTTACCTCAGCACGGTTGATGGTTTTAATATCTTACCTCAGCACGGTTGATGGTTTTAATATCTTACCTTTCAGCACGGTTGATGGTTTTAATATCTTACCTCAGCACGGTTGATGGTTTTAATATCTTACCTCAGCACGGTTGGTGGTTTTAATATCTTACCTCAGCACGGTTGGTGGTTTTAATATCTTACCTTTCAGCACGGTTGATGGTTTTAATATCTTACCTTTCAGCACGGTTGATGGTTTTAATATCTTACCTCAGCACGGTTGAAGGTTTTAATATCTTACCTCAGCACGGTTGATAGTTTTAATATATTACCTTTCAGCACGGTTGATGATTTTAATATCTTACCTTTCAGCACGGTTGATGGTTTTAATATCTTACCTCAGAACGGTTGATGGTTTTAATATCTTACCTTTCAGCACGGTTGATGGTTTTAATATCTTACCTTTCAGCACGGTTGATGGTTTTAATATCTTACCTTTCAGCACTGTTGATGGTTTTAATACCTTACCTTTCAGCACGGTTGATGGTTTTAATATCTTAATCTTACCTCAGCACGGTTGATGGTTTTAATATCTTACCTCAGCACGGTTGATGGTTTTAATATCTTACCTCAGCACGGTTGATGGTTTTAATATCTTACCTCAGCACGGCTGATGGTTTTAATATTTTACCTTTCAGCACGGTTGATGGTTTTAATATCTTACCTTTCGGCACGATTGATGGTTTTAATATCTTACCTTTCAGCACGGTTGATGGTTTTAATATCTTACCTTTCAGCACTGTTGATGGTTTTAATACCTTACCTTTCAGCACGGTTGATGGTTTTAATATCTTAATCTTACCTCAGCACGGTTGATGGTTTTAATATCTTACCTTTCAGCACGGTTGATGGTTTTAATATCTTACCTTTCAGCACGGTTGATGGTTTTAATATCTTACCTCAGCACGGTTGATGGTTTTAATATCTTACCTTTCAGCACGGTTGATGGTTTTAATATCTTAACCTTTCAGCACGGTTGATGGTTTTAATATCTTACCTTTCGGCACGATGGGTGGTTTTAATATCTTACCTTTCAGCACGGTTGATGGTTTTAATATCTTAACCTTTCAGCACGGTTGATGGTTTTAATATCTTACCTTTCAGCACGGTTGATGGTTTTAATATCTTAACCTTTCAGCACGGTTTATGGTTTTAATATCTTACCTTTCGGCACGATGGGTGGTTTTAATATCTTACCTTTCGGCACGATGGGTGGTTTTAATATCTTACCTTTCAGCACGGTTGATGGTTTTAATATCTTAACCTTTCAGCACGGTTGATGGTTTTAATATCTTACCTTTCGGCACGATGGGTGGTTTTAATATCTTACCTTTCAGCACGGTTGATGGTTTTAATATCTTACCTCAGAACGGTTGATGGTTTTAATATCTTACCTTTCAGCACGGTTGATGGTTTTAATATCTTACCTTTCAGCACGGTTGATGGTTTTAATATCTTACCTTTCAGCACTGTTGATGGTTTTAATACCTTACCTTTCAGCACGGTTGATGGTTTTAATATCTTAATCTTACCTCAGCACGGTTGATGGTTTTAATATCTTACCTCAGCACGGTTGATGGTTTTAATATCTTACCTCAGCACGGCTGATGGTTTTAATATTTTACCTTTCAGCACGGTTGATGGTTTTAATATCTTACCTTTCGGCACGATTGATGGTTTTAATATCTTACCTTTCAGCACGGTTGATGGTTTTAATATCTTACCTTTCAGCACTGTTGATGGTTTTAATACCTTACCTTTCAGCACGGTTGATGGTTTTAATATCTTAATCTTACCTCAGCACGGTTGATGGTTTTAATATCTTACCTTTCAGCACGGTTGATGGTTTTAATATCTTACCTTTCAGCACGGTTGATGGTTTTAATATCTTACCTCAGCACGGTTGATGGTTTTAATATCTTACCTTTCAGCACGGTTGATGGTTTTAATATCTTAACCTTTCAGCACGGTTGATGGTTTTAATATCTTACCTTTCGGCACGATGGGTGGTTTTAATATCTTAACCTTTCAGCATGGTTGATGGTTTTAATATCTTACCTTTCAGCACCACGGTTGATGGTTTTAATATCTTACCTTTCAGCACGGTTGATGGTTTTAATATCTTACCTCAGCACGTTTGATGGTTTTACTATCTTACCTCAGCACGGTTGAAGGTTTTAATATCTTACCTCAGCACGGTTGATGGTTTTAATATCTTACCTCAGCACGGTTGATGGTTTTAATATCTTACCTTTCAGCACGGTTGATGGTTTTAATATCTTACCTCAGCACGGTTGAAGGTTTTAATATCTTACCTTTCAGCACGGTTGATGGTTTTAATATCTTACCTTTCAGCACGGTTGATGGTTTTAATATCTTAATCTTACCTCAGCACGGTTGATGGTTTTAATATCTTACCTTTCAGCACGGTTGATGGTTTTAATATCTTACCTTTCAGCACGGTTGATGGTTTTAATATCTTACCTCAGCACGTTTGATGGTTTTAATATCTTACCTCAGCACGGTTGAAGGTTTTAATATCTTACCTCAGCACGGTTGATGGTTTTAATATCTTACCTCAGCACGGTTGATGGTTTTAATATCTTACCTTTCAGCACGGTTGATGGTTTTAATATCTTACCTCAGCACGGTTGATGGTTTTAATATCTTACCTTTCAGCACGGTTGATGGTTTTAATATCTTACCTTTCAGCACGGTTGATGGTTTTAATATCTTAATCTTACCTCAGCACGGTTGATGGTTTTAATATCTTACCTTTCAGCACGGTTGATGGTTTTAATATCTTACCTTTCAGCACGGTTGATGGTTTTAATATCTTAACCTTTCAACACGGTTGATGGTTTTAATATCTTACCTTTCGGCACGATGGGTGGTTTTAATATCTTAACCTTTCCGCATGGTTGATGGTTTTAATATCTTACCTTTCAGCACGATTGATGGTTTTAATATCTTACCTCAGCACGGTTGATGGTTTTAATATCTTACCTTTCAGCACGGTTGATGGTTTTAATATCTTACCTTTCAGCACGGTTGATGGTTTTAATATCTTACCTCAGCACGGTTGATGGTTTTAATATCATACCTTTCTGCACGGTTGATGGTTTTAATATCTTACCTTTCAGCACGGTTGATGGTTTTAATATCTTACCTTTCAGCACGGTTGATGGTTTTAATATCTTACCTTTCAGCACGGTTGATGGTTTTAATAGCTTACCTTTCAGCACGGTCGATGGTTTTAATATCTTAATCTTTCAGCACGGTTGATGGTTTTAATATCTTACCTTTCAGCACGGTTGATGGTTTTAATATCTTACCTTTCGGCACGATTGATGGTTTTAATATCTTAACCTTTCAGCATGGTTGATGGTTTTAATATCTTACCTTTCAGCACGATTGATGGTTTTAATATCTTACCTCAGCACGGTTGATGGTTTTAATATCTTACCTCAGCACGGCTGATGGTTTTAATATTTTACCTTTCAGCACGGTTGATGGTTTTAATATCTTACCTTTCAGCACGGTTGATGGTTTTAATATCTTACCTTTCGGCACGATTGATGGTTTTAATATCTTAACCTTTCAGCATGGTTGATGGTTTTAATATCTTACCTTTCAGCACGATTAATGGTTTTAATATCTTACCTCAGCATGGTTGATGGTTTTAATATCTTACCTTTCAGCACGATTGATGGTTTTAATATCTTACCTCAGCACGGTTGATGGTTTTAATATCTTACCTTTCAGCACGGTTGATGGTTTTAATATCTTACCTTTCAGCACGGTTGATGGTTTTAATATCTTACCTCAGCACGGTTGAAGGTTTTAATATCTTACCTTTCAGCACGGTTGATGGTTTTAATATCTTACCTTTCAGCACGGTTGATGGTTTTAATATCTTAATCTTACCTCAGCACGGTTGATGGTTTTAATATCTTACCTTTCAGCACGGTTGATGGTTTTAATATCTTACCTTTCAGCACGGTTGATGGTTTTAATATCTTACCTCAGCACGTTTGATGGTTTTAATATCTTACCTCAGCACGGTTGAAGGTTTTAATATCTTACCTCAGCACGGTTGATGGTTTTAATATCTTACCTCAGCACGGTTGATGGTTTTAATATCTTACCTTTCAGCACGGTTGATGGTTTTAATATCTTACCTCAGCACGGTTGATGGTTTTAATATCTTACCTTTCAGCACGGTTGATGGTTTTAATATCTTACCTTTCAGCACGGTTGATGGTTTTAATATCTTAATCTTACCTCAGCACGGTTGATGGTTTTAATATCTTACCTTTCAGCACGGTTGATGGTTTTAATATCTTACCTTTCAGCACGGTTGATGGTTTTAATATCTTAACCTTTCAACACGGTTGATGGTTTTAATATCTTACCTTTCGGCACGATGGGTGGTTTTAATATCTTAACCTTTCCGCATGGTTGATGGTTTTAATATCTTACCTTTCAGCACGATTGATGGTTTTAATATCTTACCTCAGCACGGTTGATGGTTTTAATATCTTACCTTTCAGCACGGTTGATGGTTTTAATATCTTACCTTTCAGCACGGTTGATGGTTTTAATATCTTACCTCAGCACGGTTGATGGTTTTAATATCATACCTTTCTGCACGGTTGATGGTTTTAATATCTTACCTTTCAGCACGGTTGATGGTTTTAATATCTTACCTTTCAGCACGGTTGATGGTTTTAATATCTTACCTTTCAGCACGGTTGATGGTTTTAATAGCTTACCTTTCAGCACGGTCGATGGTTTTAATATCTTAATCTTTCAGCACGGTTGATGGTTTTAATATCTTACCTTTCAGCACGGTTGATGGTTTTAATATCTTACCTTTCGGCACGATTGATGGTTTTAATATCTTAACCTTTCAGCATGGTTGATGGTTTTAATATCTTACCTTTCAGCACGATTGATGGTTTTAATATCTTACCTCAGCACGGTTGATGGTTTTAATATCTTACCTCAGCACGGCTGATGGTTTTAATATTTTACCTTTCAGCACGGTTGATGGTTTTAATATCTTACCTTTCAGCACGGTTGATGGTTTTAATATCTTACCTTTCGGCACGATTGATGGTTTTAATATCTTAACCTTTCAGCATGGTTGATGGTTTTAATATCTTACCTTTCAGCACGATTAATGGTTTTAATATCTTACCTCAGCATGGTTGATGGTTTTAATATCTTACCTTTCAGCACGATTGATGGTTTTAATATCTTACCTCAGCACGGTTGATGGTTTTAATATCTTACCTTTCAGCACGGTTGATGGTTTTAATATCTTACCTTTCAGCACGGTTGATGGTTTTAATATCTTACCTTTCAGCACTGTTGATGGTTTTAATACCTTACCTTTCAGCACGGTTGATGGTTTTAATATCTTAATCTTACCTCAGCACGGTTGATGGTTTTAATATCTTACCTCAGCACGGTTGATGGTTTTAATATCTTACCTCAGCACGGTTGATGGTTTTAATATCTTACCTCAGCACGGCTGATGGTTTTAATATTTTACCTTTCAGCACGGTTGATGGTTTTAATATCTTACCTTTCAGCACGGCTGATGGTTTTAATATTTTACCTTTCAGCACGGTTGATGGTTTTAATATCTTACCTTTCAGCACGGTTGATGGTTTTAATATCTTACCTTTCGGCACGATTGATGGTTTTAATATCTTACCTTTCAGCACGGTTGATGGTTTTAATATCTTACCTTTCAGCACTGTTGATGGTTTTAATACCTTACCTTTCAGCACGGTTGATGGTTTTAATATCTTAATCTTACCTCAGCACGGTTGATGGTTTTAATATCTTACCTTTCAGCACGGTTGATGGTTTTAATATCTTACCTTTCAGCACGGTTGATGGTTTTAATATCTTACCTCAGCACGGTTGATGGTTTTAATATCTTACCTTTCAGCACGGTTGATGGTTTTAATATCTTAACCTTTCAGCACGGTTGATGGTTTTAATAACTTACCTTTCGGCACGATGGGTGGTTTTAATATCTTAACCTTTCAGCATGGTTGATGGTTTTAATATCTTACCTTTCAGCACCACGGTTGATTGTTTTAATATCTTACCTTTCAGCACGGTTGATGGTTTTAATATCTTACCTCAGCACGTTTGATGGTTTTAATATCTTACCTCAGCACGGTTGAAGGTTTTAATATCTTACCTCAGCACGGTTGATGGTTTTAATATCTTACCTCAGCACGGTTGATGGTTTTAATATCTTACCTTTCAGCACGGTTGATGGTTTTAATATCTTACCTCAGCACGGTTGAAGGTTTTAATATCTTACCTTTCAGCACGGTTGATGGTTTTAATATCTTACCTCAGCACGGTTGATGGTTTTAACATCTTAACTTTCAGCACGGTTGATGGTTTTAATATCTTACCTCAGCACGGTTGATGGTTTTAATATCTTACCTTTCAGCACGGTTGATGGTTTTAATATCTTACCTCAGCACGGTTGAAGGTTTTAATATCTTACCTCAGTACGGTTGATGGTTTTAATATCTTACCTCAGCACGGTTGATGGTTTTAATATCTTACCTCAGCACGGTTGATGGTTTTAATATCTTACCTTTCAGCACGGTTGATGGTTTTAATATCTTACCTCAGCACGGTTGAAGGTTTTAATATCTTACCTCAGCACGGTTGATGGTTTTAATATCTTACCTCAGCACGGTTGATGGTTTTAATATCTTACCTCAGCACGGTTGATGGTTTTAATATCTTACATTTCAGCACGGTTGATGGTTTTAATATCTTACCTCAGCACGGTTGATGGTTTTAATATCTTACCTCAGCACGGTTGATGGTTTGAATATCTTACCTTTCAGCACGGTTGATGGTTTTAATATCTTACCTCAGCACGGTTGATGGTTTTAATATCTTACCTTTCAGCACGGTTGATGGTTTTAATATCTTACCTTTCAGCACGGTTGATGGTTTTAATATCTTACCTTTCAGCATGGTTGATGGTTTTAATATCTTACCTTTCAGCACGGTTGATGGTTTTGATATCTTACCTTTCAGCACGGTTGATGGTTTTAATATCTTACCTTTCAGCACGGTTGATGGTTTTAATATCTTACCTTTCAGCACGGTTGATGGTTTTAATATGACGAAAGGTCAGCCCTCCAACGACGCAAAGTACAATAGTACTCAGAATAGTCAACACAAGCACCGCAATGATCTAGAATTATAATAAAATATATTTTGTTTAATCAGTAATATTGTTGTAAGCGGCATATTCTACACGTAGCACGACAACCTTTGCGGCCATGTTTTATATACGCACGCAAAACAGTCAGTCATCAAAAGGCCGAAACGCGTTTGTGATGCTGCTGCCCGCCTGAGCTGGTCTCAGGAATTCTTAGCCCGCGAGTATTTTTAGACCGCGAGTATTCTTAGCCCGCAAAACAATAAAGTTTATTGTTTTGGTTCCCACAATACGCCCAAGAAACCTGCTCCTTTACTCACCTGCTCCTTTACTAACTCGCGGGCTAAGAATACTCGCGGGCTAAGAATACTCGCGGGCTAAGAATACCCGCGGGCTAAGAATACTCGCGGTCTAAGAATTCACTCAACCCCTGACCTAGTTATACAGTAGTACACGTCTCTCTTCAATACATTACTATTTAATTCGTCCTTTGGGATTTTTCTTTAGTGAAATTTACTGACTTGGCCTCTTGACAATGCCTTCACCTGCGGGGCGAAATCTACCAATCAGGTAACTGCCGTCAGCTGACTGATTGCTTGCAAACTCCAGGTCCGTTGCTTGTCAGTTCTTTCTTTCTATACTTGAATACCTACAGGTACGAGTTTTTACTTTATGTGCTTGAATTTAATATAATATTGCCTAAAATTAATGTTTCCTCAAGTTTTTACTTCAATTTCTAATTTGGTACATGAATTTATTGTAACTTACAATTCCTCTTGTCTTTCGTTGAGAGGCAATAATTCCCACCACAGCAGTAATGACAAACTGAAATATAAAATAGAGCATTAAAAAAATACAGCAGCTATTTATTCGAATTAATTAAACAAATTATTGTGGGAAATGCTTTGTGAGATAAAAAACCCCTTTTTCGCACCCTCCAGAAGAGAGGAGATACCGTATTTCATTTTCAGTTACCGGTATTAATGTAATGCTTTTTGTCTGTATATTGTATAAAATTCCGCCTATTTAAATGCATCTGTATTTTCTACAGAGAGTTTGTAAATAATTTCGTGTCCTAAAGAAGCAACAGTTTTATAAGTTTTATTATAATAAAATTACGCAGCACAGTACATACTACTACTAAATACTATCAACATTCTGCATTGAAGCTGCATTATATATACATTACATACCAGGATGCCAGCTGCCATTGCATCGCATGAGACCCATCTTCCCTTGACAACAGTCATGGCAGCATGGGCGATGGCAATGACGAAGACAGCCAGACCAAGTTGAGCGATACTCAGTATCAACAAGGTCTTATGGGCGAGACGTGGAGTCGGTTTTGCCGCATTGCTGCACATCAACTCCTTACTATAACCTGGAGGCTTTACCATCTTGGAGAATTTATTCAGAAATCTCAAATAATATTAGAATTCAAATAGTAATATAATTTCCTTGTATAATATTGTATCCTGGTAATTACATTACAGTATGTGTGTATCAAACTAATAGTTTCACTTAGTAGTTCAACTGTAATATTTATATTATTTAAAGGTCACGCTTGTATATAATAGTACAGTAAGATTGCCAAATATATATAATTAATTAATATCTGTATAACAACACTAAACAGTAGGGTATACAAACAAGATATATGAGCGTTGGTACTCCTTCCCAGTGCCAAGATGGGTTGAGGGTTGCTATGGAAACCAATTCCTTGCCCACTTTATAGGAGGACAATGGAAAATTCCTACATGACATCATAATGATAAATAGATGGTAATAATGTCTGGAGCTGCGTATTTGTGAGGACGGCCATCGTGCATTGACGGCCCCCCGGTTTGGGCGAATTCTAGTGGCGATTGTTTGGCCTCAGAACTAATGAAAGAGGTTTAGCAATAAGGCGATATTAAGAGAAATTGATGACGTTTTTGTATCTCCAAATCACATGAAGAAGCCTAACAAACACATTGCATGTAGGCTTACTCATTGCGTGAGAT
>JAUCBJ010006291.1:0-23738 GCA_032718475.1 Nemertoderma westbladi | reverse complement strand
CAAAGGGTTAATAATATGTGCTGTCTCTTTATTAGTTTATGTTACTTTTTTTAAGGGTCTTATAATATGTACTATGTTGTTTAGTCTGAAATGAATTATTAAATAAATATTGTTAGATGAATGTAATTGATAATGGAATTATCTGCATGGATGGGCGCAATATAGTTTATGTGGTAGCTTTCTATATAAGTGTACCAATTGCACTGTAATATATGTATATTCTAGAATGTTACCAAGCCCACCGATTGGTCAAGGACGAGGCGGTATTTACTCTCAATATTCCGCAAAAGGGAGTTTATGTTCTGGAGGTTTTCGCAAAGGAAGCTTCGGACAAGGGGCCAGCACCTCACCTGTGTAGTTACCTAATCCGATGTTCTAAATCCAGTCACCCAATAGCGTCACGGTTACCAGAGGTGGGTCACACAATAGCGTCACGGTTACCAGAGGTGGGTCACACAATAGCGTCACGGTTACCAGAGGTGGGTCACACAATAGCGTCACGGTTACCAGAGGTGGGTCACACAATAGCGTCACGGTTACCAGAGGTGGGTCACACAATAGCGTCACGGTTACCAGAGGTGGGTCACACAATAGCGTCACGGTTTCCAGAGGTGGGTCACACAATAGCGTCACGGTTACCAGAGGTGGGTCACACAATAGCGTCACGGTTACCAGAGGTGGGTCACACAATAGCGTCACGGTTACCAGAGGTGGGTCACACAATAGCGTCACGGTTACCAGAGGTGGGTCACACAATAGCGTCACGGTTACCAGAGGTGGGTCACACAATAGCGTCACGGTTTCCAGAGGTGGGTCACACAATAGCGTCGCGGTTACCAGAGGTGGGTCACACAATAGCGTCACGGTTACCAGAGGTGGGTCACACAATAGCGTCACGGTTACCAGAGGTGAGTCACACAATAGCGTCACGGTTACCAGAGAGAGTCACACAATAGCGTCACGGTTACCAGAGAGAGTCACACAATAGCGTCACGGTTACCAGAGGTTGGTCACACAATAGCGTCACGGTTACCAGAGATGAGTCAGACAATAGCGTCACGGTTACCAGAGGTGAGTCACACAATAGAGTCAGGGTTACCAGAGAGAGTCACACAATAGCGTCACGGTTACCAGAGGTGAGTCACACAATAGCGTCACGGTTACCAGAGGTGGGTCACCCAATAGTGTCACGGTTACCAGAGAGAGTCACACAATAGTGTCACGGTTACCAGAGGTGGGTCACACAATAGCGTCACGGTTACCAGAGGTGAGTCACACAATGGCGTCACGGTTACTAGAGGTGAGTCAAACAATAGCGTCACGGTTACCAGAGGTGAGTCACACAATAGCGTCAAGGTTACCAGAGGTGAGTCACACAATAGCGTCAAGGTTACCAGAGGTGGGTCACACAATAGCGTCACGGTTACCAGAGGTGGGTCACACAATAGCGTCACGGTTACCAGAGGTGGGTCACACAATAGCGTCACGGTTTCCAGAGGTGGGTCACACAATAGCGTCGCGGTTACCAGAGGTGGGTCACACAATAGCGTCACGGTTACCAGAGGTGGGTCACACAATAGCGTCACGGTTACCAGAGGTGAGTCACACAATAGCGTCACGGTTACCAGAGAGAGTCACACAATAGCGTCACGGTTACCAGAGAGAGTCACACAATAGCGTCACGGTTACCAGAGGTTGGTCACACAATAGCGTCACGGTTACCAGAGATGAGTCAGACAATAGCGTCACGGTTACCAGAGGTGAGTCACACAATAGAGTCAGGGTTACCAGAGAGAGTCACACAATAGCGTCACGGTTACCAGAGGTGAGTCACACAATAGCGTCACGGTTACCAGAGGTGGGTCACCCAATAGTGTCACGGTTACCAGAGAGAGTCACACAATAGCGTCACGGTTACCAGAGGTGAGTCACACAATAGCGTCACGGTTACCAGAGGTGGGTCACCCAATAGTGTCACGGTTACCAGAGAGAGTCACACAATAGCGTCACGGTTACCAGAGGTGAGTCACACAATAGCGTCACGGTTACCAGAGGTGGGTCACACAATAGCGTCACGGTTACCAGACGTGGGTCACACAATAGTGTCACGGTTACCAGAGGTGGGTCACACAATAGCGTCACGGTTTCCAGAGGTGAGTCAGACAATAGCGTCACGGTTACCAGAGGTGGGTCACACAATAGCGTCACGTTTACCAGAGGTGAGTCACACAATAGTGTCACGGTTACCAGAGGTGGGTCACACAATAGCGTCACGTTTACCAGAGGTGAGTCACACAATAGTGTCACGGTTACCAGAGGTGGGTCACACAATAGCGTCACGGTTTCCAGAGGTGAGTCAGACAATAGCGTCACGGTTACCAGAGGTGGGTCACACAATAGCGTCACGGTTACCAGAGGTGGGTCACACAATAGCGTCACGGTTACCAGAGGTGAGTCACACAATAGCGTCACGGTTACCAGAGGTGGGTCACACAATAGCGTCACGGTTACCAGAGGTGGGTCACACAATAGCGTCACGTTTACCAGAGGTGAGTCACACAATAGTGTCACGGTTACCAGAGGTGGGTCACACAATAGCGTCACGTTTACCAGAGGTGAGTCACACAATAGTGTCACGGTTACCAGAGGTGGGTCACACAATAGCGTCACGGTTTCCAGAGGTGAGTCAGACAATAGCGTCACGGTTACCAGAGGTGGGTCACACAATAGCGTCACGGTTACCAGAGGTGGGTCACACAATAGCGTCACGGTTACCAGAGGTGAGTCACACAATAGCGTCACGGTTACCAGAGAGAGTCACACAATAGCGTCACGGTTACCAGAGAGAGTCACACAATAGCGTCACGGTTACCAGAGGTTGGTCACACAATAGCGTCACGGTTACCAGAGATGAGTCAGACAATAGCGTCACGGTTACCAGAGGTGAGTCACACAATAGAGTCAGGGTTACCAGAGAGAGTCACACAATAGCGTCACGGTTACCAGAGGTGAGTCACACAATAGCGTCACGGTTACCAGAGGTGGGTCACCCAATAGTGTCACGGTTACCAGAGAGAGTCACACAATAGCGTCACGGTTACCAGAGGTGAGTCACACAATAGCGTCACGGTTACCAGAGGTGGGTCACCCAATAGTGTCACGGTTACCAGAGAGAGTCACACAATAGCGTCACGGTTACCAGAGGTGAGTCACACAATAGCGTCACGGTTACCAGAGGTGAGTCACACAATAGCGTCACGGTTACCAGAGGTGAGTCACACTACTACTACTACTACTACTACTACTAGGATCGGCATGCTGCATTGCAGCCGCATTTTTAAGAATGCTGTGCCGGCTTATCGACAAAATTGCACCGCCACAACTCCCTATCACCCATGACATTTGCTAGATCATCCGCATCTTCAAGGCCAGTGTCCTTTAAGATGCGTCTCAAGAAAGTCATGGGCTGCCCACCATGCTTAGTCACTCCATGAGGCTGCCGAAGTACAAGATTATGCACTGGCTGGTCCTCACGGCGAAAGCAATGTCCTGCAAAGCGGAGGCGATTTTGTTCTAGTGTCAAGCTTGGGGGAACCAATGAGACACCTCCAATGTTATATAGTGTCTGGTTGGAGATGTGTGCATTGTACTTGACACAATGAACCCGGTGTAGCATTCTTGTGAATGTGCCATCCAGAGATTTGGTGTCCTCAGCAGTTAGAGCCCAGCATGGACTCCCATAGAGGAGTACTGGAACTACTGATGCTCTAATTAATCGGACCTTAAGTTTCCGATTAATTCGCGGTGACTTCCAAATCCTGGAAAGCCTATGAGTCACTCAATAGCGTCACGGTTACCAGAGGTGAGTCACACAATAGCGTCACGGTTACCAGAGAGAGTCACACAATAGCGTCACGGTTACCAGAGGTGAGTCACACAATAGCGTCACGGTTACCAGAGAGAGTCACACAATAGCGTCACGGTTACCAGAGGTTGGTCACACAATAGCGACACGGTTACCATGGGTGAGTCACACAATAGCGTCACGGTTACCAGAGGTGAGTCAGACAATAGCGTCACGGTTACCAGAGGTGGGTCACACAATAGTGTCACGGTTACCAGAGGTGGGTCACACAATAGCGTCACGGTTTCCAGAGGTGAGTCAGACAATAGCGTCACGGTTACCAGAGGTGGGTCACACAATAGCGTCACGTTTACCAGAGGTGAGTCACACAATAGTGTTACGGTTACCAGAGGTGGGTCACACAATAGCGTCACGTTTACCAGAGGTGAGTCACACAATAGTGTCACGGTTACCAGAGGTGGGTCACACAATTGCGTCACGGTTTCCAGAGGTGAGTCAGACAATAGCGTCACGGTTACCAGAGGTGGGTCACACAATAGCGTCACGGTTACCAGAGGTGGGTCACACAATAGCGTCACGGTTACCAGAGGTGAGTCACACAATAGCGTCACGGTTACCAGAGGTGGGTCACACAATAGCGTCACGGTTACCAGAGGTGAGTCAAACAATAGCGTCACGGTTACCAGAGGTGAGTCACACAATAGCGTCACGGTTACCAGAGGTGGGTCACACAATAGCGTCACGGTTACCAGAGGTGAGTCAAACAATAGCGTCACGGTTACCAGAGGTGAGTCACACAATAGCGTCAAGGTTACCAGAGGTGAGTCACCCAATAGTGTCACGGTTACCAGAGGTGGGTCACACAATAGCGTCACGGTTACCAGAGGTGAGTCACACAATGGCGTCACGGTTACTAGAGGTGAGTCAAACAATAGCGTCACGGTTACCAGAGGTGAGTCACAAAATAGCGTCAAGGTTACCAGAGGTGAGTCACACAATAGCGTCAAGGTTACCAGAGGTTGGTCACAGTCACAGTTACCAGAGGTGAGTCACCCAATAGTGTCACGGTTACCAGAGGTGAGTCACACAATAGCGTCACAGTTACCAGAGGTGAGTCACCCAATAGTGTCACGGTTACCAGAGGTGAGTCACACAATAGCGTCACGGTTACCAGAGGTGGGTCACACAATAGCGTCACGGTTACCAGAGGTGAGTGTTCGCGCTTTTAGACCTTTAGCAGTTTAACCTGCCAAATTGGGATGTCTTCTAGATAATAAATCGTCTTTAGCCTATGACGAGTATTTGATACACTACATTAGCCGAAGCCAGTCTATGCGCGACCATTCACCCGCTGGATATACCCGGGAGACTAGATTCGGAAGCCTAACCGTATTGCGGTGTAGGCCTACTGTATTATTCGACTGATCGTAATATATAATCTCTGACAAATATTATTCACTTTCGGGAAATATTAACAGTTCCTTTAGGACGTGGCGCTCTAAATATGTAAACAGAGTTATGACTTAAACTAGACACAACGGGATGGCTATAGATTCACGTATATGGCGCATTCTTTAGGAGATGCTTTGTTATCAGTCACAATCATACACAATACTGCACAATGCTGCACACCGATCTGCCGACCTTCACTAATTTTAGTCACATATAAAGAGAACAACAACCAATACATGTAGTGCCTATGAAATAGTATTAGATTCACTTCAGAACCACTTTAATGTAAGTCGCAATCGTTATATGTAACCGGTCTCTCTTACCTTCAGTATATCAAGAAGATTGAGGGTTTTGTAATTATTTATCGGTATTCCAAATATAATAATATTCCATCAACTGATATAATGAATAACCGACAGTAAATAGCAGTAAAAATGCGGTGTTTGTAGTTGACAATATGATTAGGTGAGTGAGATAACAGATATACGTTCTATAATTAAGCCTACTAATGTTGGGCTAAAGACTGAAAACACAGAGATTCCAAAAGCCGGTCTTCTGGGCTCAGGACAAAATGTAAACATTGACCCATAATGCATTGCGCGATTTCCCGGAGGTTTCTGTACAAAAAGCAGGAGAATCGCTCTGATTGGTTGACCGAACAAAGAAACACCAGAGAACAAGGAAAAAGCTACACGTGTACAGCTCAGCTGTTAGCTGTCGTCATAGTAACTACACTGTTTCAAGAGGATCTAGCGCATTGCGTCATAGAATTGCTAATTATGTCCGCTAAAGTACACATACAGAAGAAATGGCTTTTTATGTCCACTAAAACACCAGTACAGTAAGGATACGGCCTTTTATGCCTGTTAAACCAACTACAGAGTACTTTACGGGGAAAATAACCGGCTAATTCCGCAAAAGCTTTTACAGTGAGTCACACAATAGCGACACGGTTACCATGGGTGAGTCACACAATAGCGTCACGGTTACCAGAGGTGAGTCAGACAATAGCGTCACGGTTACCAGAGGTGGGTCACACAATAGCGTCACGTTTACCAGAGGTGGGTCACACAATAGCGTCACGGTTACCAGAGGTGAGTCACACAATAGCGACACGGTTACCATGGGTGAGTCACACAATAGCGTCACGGTTACCAGAGGTGAGTCACACAATAGTGTCACGGTTACCAGAGGTGGGTCACACAATAGCGTCACGGTTTCCAGAGGTGAGTCAGACAATAGCGTCACGGTTACCAGAGGTGGGTCACACAATATCGTCACGGTTACCAGAGGTGGGTCACACAATAGCGTCACGGTTACCAGAGGTGAGTCAAACAATAGCGTCACGGTTACCAGAGGTGAGTCACCCAATAGCGTCACGGTTACCAGAGGTGGGTCACACAATAGCGTCACGTTTACCAGAGGTGAGTCACACAATAGCGTCACGGTTACCAGAGGTGGGTCACACAATAGCGTCACGGTTACCAGAGGTGAGTCAAACAATAGCGTCACGGTTACCAGAGGTGAGTCACACAATAGCGTCAAGGTTACCAGAGGTGAGTCACCCAATAGTGTCACGGTTACCAGAGGTGGGTCACACAATAGCGTCACGGTTACCAGAGGTGAGTCACACAATGGCGTCAAGGTTACCAGAGATGGGTGGGGAAAATGTAGGGGGTAGTGGGGTCCCTGTACCTACAATACTTCTATTTTTGAGCGGGGGGGGGGGGGGGGGGGTAAGGAATGAAATGCAACGTCACGTCGGTTAAAGTTAAACTAGTTACCATGGAGTCGGGAATAGAAATTCAAATTACTGTATGAGCTTCATATATTCTTTCATAGACCCCTAACCAATACTTTGGACCCCAACCGGAACTAAAAACAATCGGATTCTGGCCTGTGAGTCATCGCGATCCATTCATATTCTCACCACCAGGTGGCGAACTAGAGATTTCATTCGGGATGAGATATTCCCTCAAGATTTCCCAACAATTATACCACCAATCCAACGAGAATCCAACCCTAACCGATTATTCCGAGAACATATTTATGGAGAAACATGCTGAATCAGCCTCCGATAAAACCACCTTCACTCTACGATTACCCAATCACGGCTACTACAAGTTCTCTGTGTTCGCCGCTCTATTCAGTGACGTGTCTGCTATCCTCCCGGAGGTCTTCACTTACCTCATCTACTGCCCCAGTCCGTATATCGCAGGGTTCCCCGCCATGCCCAAGAGTTACTACCCCGGCTGGGGTATCAACTGCCGACTGTTGGAGCCCAGGTGTGGTCGGTTGCCGCCCAACTCTAACGTTCATATCTGTTTGGAGGTCGGTATACATTGTGTTACCGGTATACTGGTATATGTACTGACGTAGACTGTCAGACAGTATAACTCATATTGACTATAACTCAATGAGTTAGCGAGCATGCGTCTTCTAACACAATATATTATTGAGTTAGCGGATATCTATACTAAGTTAAAAAAAACCGAGGATTCCATGTCCTCTTAGGCTCCGTATGCATTGTTTCCTCCAACATCCTCCTTTCTACTACTAACTGTGGGCTGTATTTATTCGGGTTCGTACGGTAATATTCCAGGTACCCAATGTTGTTTCACTATCAGCAGTAGACGATGGACAAGGCGATTGGGTTTATTTCGATAAAACCCCTGACGGTTCTTGGGTAGCAAACATACAAACACAAGCGGGTGGTTCAACTATTAGCGTATTAGCTAACATCGCGAACAGCAATAACTATGGATATCTGTTAGACTTTGAGGTATTAATTAACTAAATTTATAGTGATAACAGTATATGTATAGCTACTACTCTTACACTCCTCATTATAGCAACAATCGGACGACATAAAAGTAAATAATATTAATCAGAAACAGATCTTCTATATTACTATAAGCGATAACTATGCTTTAGAGTCTGTCAGTTCTGTGGTAATGAGCTAATACAATGTGCTGTTCGCAGTGGTTACACATAATAACATAGTGGCAGAAAGAAGGAGACTGATTATCAAACTTTTGTTGTTAAAATATGTGAATTAATTATTTTAGATTAAATTTATCATATAGCAATAGGAATGACAAGTAGCATTATTTGAGTCAACCTCCATATTAATCACGACTAATCCTAATGTTTATTGCATTCCATGCAGGTCTTATCGGAGGCCGTGTTCCAGAAGTCTCTGAACGAACTAGTTGCCGAGCAACCAAATGGTGTTGCTGTGGCAGACAATTACGACGAAGAGGAGGGTTTACTTAAAGAGAAAGAAGAAAACGAATTAACTAAAAAAGAAGATATTAGAAACTTCGATATCCAAGTCCAGGTTCACCTATTTACTAACAATATACAGTAATGAGCAGTAATGATCACCGCTGTACCGATAGATTAATTTCGAGTTGAAAATAACATTTTTAAATTCCTTATCAAAAGTAAAAGTTAATGATTCTTCTTGGAGAATATAAGAGAGTTGTATCCTATATTATTGTCTACATAACTTCACTATGGTGGTGTAAAATTATTAGAAGACAATCAGGGCATATTTCTGTCAAAAAAAAGGATGTTTATGTGTCTCTATGTATGTATGCTGGTATGGGCGTGCACATTGATATTGGCTTGAAATGTTTTTGGTAAAGTCTGATTTCACTGGTACGAGTCATCCGAATTATGATATATTGTTGGATGCAGTTCACCCAACTGTACAATCGGTTCTCGGATATCATCGAATTACATTTAATGAATGGGATAATATTTTAGGCTCGTTAAGCCAAGGAATGCCTATTCACCACCACGGGTGATCTTCCACAGTAAACCCTTCCACTCTGTTTCCCAAAGGAATACCTGTTCACCACCATGGGTGATGTTCCACAGTAAACCCTTCCACTCTGTTTCCTAAATGAATGCCTGTTCACTTCCATGGGTGATCTTCCACAGTAAACCCTTCCACTATGTTTCCTAAAGGAATCCCTGTTCACCACCATGGGTGATCTTCCACAGTAAACCCTTTCACTCTGTTTCCTAAAGGAATGCCTGTTCACCACCATGGGTGATCTTCCACAGTAAACCCTTCCACTCTGTTTCCTAAAGGAATGCCTGTTCACCACCATGGGTGATCTTCCACAGTAAACCCTTCTACTCTGTTTCCTAAAGGAATGCCTGTTCACCACCATGGGTGATCTTCCACAGTAAACCCTTCCACTCTGTTTCCTAAAGGAATGCCTGTTCACCACCATGGGTGATCTTCCACAGTAAACCCTTTCACTCTGTTTCCTAAAGGAATGCCTGTTCACCAACATAGGTGATCTTCCACAGTAAACCCTTCCACTCTGTTTCCTAAAGGAATGCCTGTTCACCACCATGGGTGATCTTCCATAGTAAACCCTTCCACTCTGTTTCCTAAAGGAATGCCCGTTCACCACCATGGGTGATCTTCCACAGTAAACCCTTCCACTCTGTTTCCTAAAGGAATGCCTGTTCACCACCATGGGTGATCTTCCACAGTAAACCCTTCCACTCTGTTTCCTAAAGGAATGCCTGTTCACCACCATGGGTGATCTTCCACAGTAAACCCTTCCACTCTGTTTCCTAAAGGAATGCCTGTTCACCACCATGGGTGATCTTCCACAGTAAACCCTTTCACTCTGTTTCCTAAAGCAATGCCTGTTCACCACCATGGGTGATCTTCCACAGTAAACCCTTTCACTCTGTTTCCTAAAGGAATGCATGTTCACCAACATAGGTGATCTTCCACAGTAAACCCTTCCACTCTGTTTCCTAAAGGAATGCCTGTTCACCACCATGGGTGATCTTCCACAGTAAACCCTTCCACTCTGTTTCCTAAAGGAATGCCTGTTCACCACCATGGGTGATCTTCCACAGTAAACCCTTCCACTCTATTTCCTAAAGGAATGCCTGTTCACCACCATGGGTGATCTTCCACAGTAAACCCTTTCACTCTGTTTCCTAAAGGAATGCCTGTTCACCAACATAGGTGATCTTCCACAGTAAACCCTTCCACTCTGTTTCCTATAGGAATGCCTATTCACCACCATGGGTGATCTTCCACAGTAAACCCTTCCACTATGTTTCCTAAAGGAATGCCTGTTCACCACTATGGGTGATCTTCCACAGTAAACCCTTCCACTCTGTTTCCTAAAGGAATGCCTGTTCACCACCATGGGTGATCTTCCACAGTAAACCCTTCCACTCTGTTTCCTATAGCAATGCCTGTTCACCATCATGGGTGATCTTCCACAGTAAACCCCTCCACTCCGTTTCATAAAGGAATGCCTGTTCACCACCAAGGGTGATCTTCCACAGTAAACCCTTTCACTCTGTTTCCTAAAGGAATACCTGTTCACCACCATGGGTGATCTTCCACAGTAAACCCTTCCTCTCTGTTTCCTAAAGGAATGCCTGTTCACCACCATGGGTGATCTTCCACAGTAAACCCTTCCACTCTGTTTTCCAAAGGAATCCCTGTTCACCACCACGGGTGATCTTCCACAGTAAAACCTTCCATTATGTTTCCTAAAGGAATGCATGTTCACCACCCTGGGTGATCTTCCCCAGTAAACCCTTCCACTCTGTTTCCTAAAGGAATTCCTGTTCACCACCATGGGTGATCTTCCACAGCAAACCCTTCCACTCTGTTTCCTAAAGGAATGCCTGTTCACCACCAAGGGTGATCTTCCACAGTAAACCCTTCCACTTTGTCTCCTAAAGGAATGCCCGTTCACCACCACCCTGGGTGATCTTCCACTGTGTTTCCCAAGTTATATTGGTTCCCATTTATCGACCACTGAAGAATGAAAGCCAGGGTTGGGCTAGGCTGCAGCATTTAAAGCACAGTGCCCAAACAGTGCTGCCCCATCTAGGGATCGAACCAGTGCGTCTTAATTGTAATCCCCGAATGTCACCACTACACCAAGCTGCTGCTACAGGCTAGCACCAAGCTGGTTACATTTAATCAGAAGACTGTTATGGCTTGTTTGTTGCGATGTTAAGTATATGTGCCGCTGTAACTCTGTCAAAGTATATGTGCCGCTATAACTCAGTCAAACAGTCCTTCTTAGGGGCTGAGGGTCTTCTTATAGCCAGCTTACTGGTTGGGAGGACAAGTATATGTGCCGCTATAACTCAGTCAAACTGTCCTTCTTAGGGTCTGACGGTCTTCTTATAGCCAGCTTACTGGTTGGGAGGACAAGTATATGTGTCGCTATAACTCTGTCAAACAATCCTTCTTAGGGGCTGAGGGTCTTCTTATAGCCAGCTTACTGGTTGAGAGGTCAAGTATATGTGCCGCTATAACTCAGTCAAACAGTCCTTCTTAGGGGCTGAGGGTCTTCTTATAGCCAGCTTACTGGTTGAGAGGTCAAGTATATGTGCCGCTATAACTCTGTCAAACAATCCTTCTTAGGGGCTGAGGGTCTTCTTATAGCAAATTTACTGGTTGAGAGGACAAGTATATGTGCCGCTATAACTCAGTCAAACAGTCCTTCTTAGGGGCTGAGGGTCTTCTTATAGCAAGTTTACTGGTTGAGAGGTCAAGTATATGTGCCGCTATAACTCAGTCAAACAGTCCTTCTTAGGGGCTGAGGGTCTTCTTATAGCAAATTTACTGGTTGAGAGGACAAGTATATGTGCCGCTATAACTCAGTCAAACAGTCCTTCTTAGGGGCTGACGGTCTTCTTATAGCCAGCTTACTGGTTGAGAGGTCAAGTATATGTGCCGCTATAACTCTGTCAAACAGTCCTTCTTAGGGGCTGAGGGTCTTCTTATAGCCAGCTTACTGGTTGAGAGGTCAAGTATATGTGCCGCTATAACTCTGTCAAACAATCCTTCTTAGGGGCTGAGGGTCTTCTTATAGCCAGCTTACTGGTTGAGAGGTCAAGTATATGTGCCGCTATAACTCTGTCAAACAATCCTTCTTAGGGGCTGAGGGTCTTCTTATAGCAAATTTACTGGTTGAGAGGACAAGTATATGTGCCGCTATAACTCAGTCAAACAGTCCTTCTTAGGGGCTGACGGTCTTCTTATAGCCAGCTTACTGGTTGAGAGGTCAAGTATATGTGCCGCTATAACTCAGTCAACCTGTCCTTCTTAGGGGCTGACGGTCTTCTTATAGCCAGCTTGATGGCTCTCTAGTTTCATATAATAATTAATTCGAATAACATGTCTATTATGCTGACCAGCCATCTTCCTAAGGGAATTCTTAAATCCATTATTTGATATCTAAAACATTAGACTAAAATAATTGTAATGTTAAACTAATCATTTTGTATACATTAGCTCGCAGCTAAGAGGGAAGAATTAGCAGCTAAAAGTGTCAGCCAATTGGAAAAACAGCTGAAAGGAAGCAATGAGACAACGCAAGGAGAGATGGAGTATCGATTGAGGAAAGCTAAAGAGGAACTATTGGGTGAGTATAATATTGGGGAGGGGAGGTAATAATTATTCTAAAAAGTAGAAAACTCTTGTACTACCCTATTTCAACGCCCACTTACAAGCTAATATTGTAGATGGTAGCGTACGATGTACAGTAGTTGCTTGCTCCGGTACATTTCTGCTAGTTGGCTCGTCAAGCTACTGTAGTATTTACATTTATTTATGGGTGCGTCGTACAGTAGTTGTTACCAAGTTTGAGTAAATCCCGATAGTTCCAAACTGATCCCAGATCTCCCGATTAGACACAAATCTCTCGATGTTTATTATTACAGCCCAGCAACACTCACGTATTCAGGAGCAGTTAAAACGTGCTGTTCGCTCGGGACAGCGGGATGCCGTGTTTGTGGCGATGAAAGAATTCGAGACGAATAATGTGGCCGACACTGAGGGAGTTTACGGTAGAGCCATGGAGCTTATGGGATACTTTAAGGTCAAACAGGGTGAGTCACTTTATTTTAATATTAAGAAACACGCAAAGAAAATGCATAAAGTTTGGATATGATTAATAAGAGGTAAACCTAATTATTTATATTTTGAGGAATGACCTTAAAGAAGTTAACAAAGATAACAGCCAGATGCCTGTCTTTCTTTTTTGATAACTCTTCGATTATCCTTCTAAGTGCCAAAATAGGCTAGCTATGGTCCCAGGACCTTTACGGAACCCATTCCCATCGAACCCATTCACAACCCAACGTCTGGTGGTCTGATTGTGACTGACTGACTAATGATTCCTTGTTAGTAGTACGTACTGCCTTAGGTAAAACCATATTCTTTTTACGACGGCTTTCTTTAAAAGGTTCCATTCCCGATTCCATCTGTTCATTAAACACTTTGCAGCAATTAAGATTATCGAAATTCCACGAAAAGATTCATGGGTTAACAGAATTAACAGATTACTGCTGTCTGTATAGTAGGCATACAGTTGTTGAATGACAGCACTAACAGATTACTGCTGTCTGTATAGTAGGCATACAGTTGTTGAATGACAGCACTAACAGATTACTGCTGTCTGTATAGTAGGCCTACAGTTGTAGAATGACAGCACTAACAGATCATTGCTGTCTGTATAGTAGGCATACAGTTGTTGAATGACAGCACTAACAGATTACTGCTGTCTGTATAGTAGGCCTACAGTTGTTGAATGACAGCACTACAGCACTAACAGATCACTGCTGTCTGTATAGTAGGCCTACAGTTGTTGAATGACAGCACTAACATATTACTGCTGTCTGTATAGTAGGCCTACAGTTGTTGAATGACAGCACTAACAGATTACTGCTGTCTGTATAGTAGGCCTACAGTTGTTGAATGATAGCACTAACAGATTACTGCTGTCTGTATAGTAGGCCTACAGTTGTTGAATGACAGCACTAACATATTACTGCTGTCTGTATAGTAGGCCTACAGTTGTTGAATGACAGCACTAACAGATTACTGCTGTCTGTATAGTAGGCCTACAGTGATGTTGTGAAACAGAGCAATAATCATTAGGGGTCAGCCAAGGATGGAAAATGTACAATGATGTGTAATGCACTCATTGGTTAATCTATGGGTAATTTGAATGTAATTGGCTAACAGTTAAGCTGCAGCCCCTAATCACCATGTTCCACTGTTATAACCGCATAATGTGTGTCAAATGAATTATAAAGCCTAGAGTGTATTGATTATTGGATCGAATTATTTTCTATACAGATTTGGAACGGGCGATGCAGTTTAAAGACGTTGCCGAACTACAGAAATCGTTGGATTCTGTGAATCGGAAGGGATATGGTGATCGCTTAAAGTTTGAGATGTTTCAGGCCAATAAGTAAGTGACACTGAGACAGACAGGCCGTATTTACGAGAGTGTGTAAGGGGGGTTCACTGAAATTTGACACTAAAAAAGCCATTATATACCCATAAATTTCGAAAGATTTGCGATTTTATGAATCAGCACAAAAAAACCCTAGGCCTATAGGGAATATATATATATATAAGAAGATCATTTTTGAAAAAAATTTAAAAATGTTCACTTTTGGTGCAGAAACGTTCGGTCAGTTGTAATCAGGAGGGATTTGAAATGTCATTTCTCTTCGCGTTGCCTTTTTTGGGACACTTTCTCTATCTACTTTTTAACTACTCAGCCGATTTTCGTTCTGTTTGCAGAATTATTTTGAGAAATATTCGGCGCATAAATTGAAGGGCTGAGCATAAAAAGGTCCTATTTTTGTATTCTTGTATAGTTTTAAGGTTAAAAATTAACATACCAAGGAGAACTCGTAGAGCACACCTAAACGGAATTCATTAAATTGGTAATACAAAACAATAAAATAATTTATCAACGTATAACATTAAATGAAACGATTTACTGTGCAATATGGTAAACTAAATAGAATGTACATTATTTTGTCAATAGATACAATTTTATTTAATTAAATATAAAAGGCACTAAAGAATTAGAAAATAAATAAATATTCATTCATATGATGTGAGAGTAAAAAATATATATTATAATATTAATTATATACTGCTGTAATATGCACTAAAAATGGTAATGGAATTATAAATATATATACATATGATTTAGGAGTAAAAAGTAAAAATAAAAATACATATTCAAGGTTAGCAATATTCAATTAATTTCATGTTAAATGTGTGGTTTAGAATTTATTTATTAAGCCTTAGAATAATGTCGACGAGGGAGTTAGAATTATAACATCTTGCGGCTGTGTATCCATGGGAACCCGGTTGATCTGGGATATTTATGAGATATTGGTCTAATCTACGTTTAAAGCTATCTGTGTTGGAAACTGAAGTATCTCGAAGTTCACATGGAAGATTATTATATAATCTCGGTCCCATTACACAGAAGCTATAGAACACAAGTTATTTGAACCGCTACAGAGTGCTTATAGACCCTTTCACGGTACTGAAACGGCATTACTCAAGGTCAACGATGACATACTCCGTGACATTGATATGGGATCGGCTGTCATTCTCGTTTTATTAGATCTAAGTGCAGCCTTTGACACCGTTGATCATTGTAAGCTACTAGAAATTCTAGAACATGATATAGGGGTCGAAGGAACAGCTTTGGGTTGGTTTAAATCATATTTATCTAACAGAACACAACAGGTTCGCATCAATACAACCTATTCTAAACCAATGGATCTACAGTATGGTCTACAGTATGGTCTACAGTATGGATCTACACATGGTTCGGTACTTGGCCCGCTGTTGTTTGCAATATACACCCGTTCCCTTTCCAACGTGATGTGTAAACACGGTCTTTCATACCACTTGTAGGCGGACGACACGCAGCTATATATAGCATTTAAACCCCTGAGTTCATCCACAGCTGTTGATGTGACTGAACACTGTGTGCAAGACGTACAGGATTGGATGAAAAACCGCCTACTAAAGATGAATGCCGATAAGAAAGAGATCCTCCTTTACAATCGCGATTTGGTTATCAGCTTGCGCCCCTATGACTTAATATGCTGCAGTAATACAGCGCGTAAGATAGGGTTTATTATGGATTCGAATCTTACGTTTTCCAAACAAATATCCACCACAGTCCGAGATGCATTCTACCAACTCCAAACGCTATTTATCCCGGGTTGATCTAGAAATATTAATTCATTCATTTGTAACAAACAAGATTGATAATAACATTTCCCTATACTATGGACTACCGGTAAACTTGATCAACAAATTACAATATGTTCAAAATTCTGCGGCGCGACTGCTAGAAGGCATTAAGAAACGGGACCACATCACTCCAGTATTGAAGCGATTGCACTGGCTGCCGGTAAAACGTAGGATAGAGTTCAAAATCGCCATGCTGACGTATAAATGTTTACACGGAATCGCACCAGATTACCTACGTGATAAATTAACGGTAACTGCGGTCACTGAAACTGGGGGTAATCGCGGAATGCCGATTTGTCAAATTGGTAACAATATTTTCTAATATCTTCCATACATATATAAGGAGATATCGTTCACGCCGCCTTTCCAAAATTTTTTTTTTCTGAATGGTATATTATCTGTAGTGAATTTGTTTCTCTTTTTATTAATTTTTGCGAAATTATTATTATTTTGTGTTTCAGATTGCTGGAAAGACTAAAAAAATTAGAGAAACTTTGGAATTCAGTTCTAAAACTAAACCAACAGACAATAGCGGAAATAAAGGCGTACAACAGCCCGCCAATAGTAGTCCACCACGTATTCATAGCTACATTTATGTTACTAGGTAACTCGGAAAAGGAAACTAAGGTTAGTTACTAAGGTTAATTACTAAGGTTATACTAAGGTTAATCTATTATAAATGATTACAAATATTAAACATCCATACTACGATCGACATGCTGCGTTGTAGTTGCATTATACATATATTACATATTAAGAATGCTGTGTCGACTTATCCACAAAATTGCATCGCCACAACTCCCTAACACCCATGACATTTGGTAGATCATTCGCATCTTCTAGGCCAGTGTCTTTAAGATGCATCTCAAGAAAGTCAAGAAAGCCAAGCTTATTCTCTCCATGATAATTATTCTCTCCATCTCAAAGCGCAATATTATGCCCTCACGGCGAAATCCACGGCAATGTCCTGCAAAGCGGGGGTGGCTTTGTTCTAGTGTCAAGCTTGGGGGAACCAATGAGACACCTCCATTGTTATATAGTGTCTGGTTGGAGATGTGTGCATTGTACTTGACACAATGAGCCCGGCGTAGCATTCTTGTGAATGTGCCATCCAGAGATTTGGTGTCCTCAGCAGTTAGAGCCCAGCATGAACTCCCATAGAGGAGTACTGGAACTACTGCTGCTCTAAATAATCGGACCTTAAGTTTCCGATTAAATCTCTGTAACTTCCAAATCCTGGAAAGCCTATTCAAGGCTGCCATTGCCTTTCCCTTACGTATTCGAATGGCCTCACCTGACTTCCGGATCCATGATCCCAGGTAACAGAAGTCGTCCACATGCTCAAGCATACCATCCTTTGAGCTCATACTCATCCGATCAGAGACTTGCTGAGGACTTTAAAAGTTAACTGTCATAATTCTGGTCTTACTGGAGTTAATAAAAAGACCAACACTAGAAGCAGCCTGTTCTAATGATCTGAGGAGCCGTTGGGCTCCCTCTAGTGATTCTGAGAATACTCCTAAGTCATCAACAAAGTCTAGATCAGTTATGTAGTTGGCAGGATTTCCTCGACTTTTGGAGCCAGTAGGTGGAGTTATCATCACCCCATCATCATTATGATGATCTAAGGACATGCGTAGAACATAGTCAACCACAATTATGAACAAGAATGGTGCAAGTGTGTCTCCCTGGAGGACGCCCCATAACACTTCAAATGGTTCTGTGTCACCGTCAACAGTAGACACAAATGTTGTCGAACCATCGTATACTGATCTGATTGCTGCAATAATTTCATCAGAAATCCCATATAATGAAAGTATGCTGAACATACATGAGCGAGAGACTGAATCAAAGGCCTTGAAGAAGTCAACAAAGATAACATCCAGATGCCTGTCTTACTTTTTGAAGAGTTATCAAAAAAGAAAGACAGGCATCTGGCTTTTATCTTTGTTGACTTCTTCAAGGCCTTTGATTCAGTCTCTCGCTCACGTATGTTCAGCATACTTCATTATATGGGATTCCTGGTGAAATTATTGCAGCAATCAGATCAGTATACGATGGTTCGACAACATTTGTGTCTACTGTTGACGGTGACACAGAACCATTTGAAGTGTTATGGGGCGTCCTCCAGGGAGACACACTCGCACCATTCTTGTTCATAATTGTGGTTTAACTATGTTCTACGCATGTCCTTAGATCATCATAATGATTATGGGGTGATGATAACTCCACCTACTGGCTCCAGAGGTCGAGGAAATCCTGCCAAGTACCTAACTGATCTAGACTTTGCTGATGACTTAGGAGTACTCTCAGAATCACTAGAGGGAGCCCAACGGCTCCTCATCTCATTAAAATAGGCTGCTTCTTGTGTTGGTCTTTTTATTAACTCCAGAAAGACCAAAATTTTGACAGTTAACTTTGAAAGTTGTTACGGTATATGGCGCTGTACTTACATTAGTCCGTGTTATGCAGTATAATTATATTAGCGCGTTATATAGTATAATTATATTAGCCGTTATACAGTATAATTATTTAGATAAGACATAATAACGCGCAATGACATTTAGATAAGGAAATTAAAACGCCCATATATTTTGAATTCATCCATTTTGTATAGTATGTAGCCCTACGTACGTAATTTTGTAATAAGATATAAGTAAATAGTTCCAGGGTAGCAAGTTTCCTGTTGGACCCTGGATATAAGCTTGCTGTTATTAGCCTCGATAGGGCCAGCATCCAGGGACGCAATCCTAACCATTCAGCAGCCAGGGACATGATCCATTACCATATATGGTAATAATTTGCGATTTGGAAGCCCTGAGGTTCACAATCCGGCTTCCTTATTGGCCCAGCTGTTCCAGGTTGGTCTGATGGTGGGGCGGATTGGGGAACCAATGAGAGGAATATTGCGTCATCCCTGTTGCATCACCTATAAATTGGCTGTATTTCCGGTATGTGCATCTTAATATCTCAGTTGTTACAGCAGTACCAGTGGCAGTATTGTAGTTTGTTTCTGGTTTCTGTTAATTGTTAATCTTTCGCCTATCTTTCTGTATTTCTCAATCAATTACTGCAAATTACAACTTTGAATTATGATTTCTACTTTTGATTATTAATTCCTATGTGATTTAAGATGTGATAATCCCACGGGATTTCTTTAGACTGTCAGACTGTTTGTGATTGCATGCGCCGCTACGGTAGCTATTCATTCTAATGGAGGGCTAAGGTACCGGTAGGCGGGCGCACTGGGGGGAAGCGACGGAAGGGAGTGCAGAGGATCCAAAGCGGGGCGACGCTGGCGGGGGCCACCGTTGCGGTCGGAGCTAGTCAGTTGAGGACCGGGGACCAGCCGCTGTTACAGTATTAGGGGGCTGACGATCCAGATTTCCGTCTCTACTTTGTAGTTTTAGGGGGGCAGAATTTGGGTTTAGTTAGGAGTCCCATGTGTGGCTTTGGGTGACCTGTGGTTCTTACACTGACTGACTGACTGACTGATTGATTGGATGACTAATACTGGTATACTGATGTACTAATGTACGGGTATTTAGTGCACTAGCTGATTGGTGTAGTTAGCGCTATCTGCCGTACTGCCGTACTACTAACTTAGTGCTACGCTATTTGTGTTGTGTTGCTAAAGAGTGCCTGATTCTTAAATGTGAATGCTTAGATAGGCGCCTTTCCCTTTGATTGATTTCCATTTCTTAGTTTATGCTTATTAATTGCTAATTAGGTCAAATTAATACCGCATTTAGACTGTTGCTAGTATAAGCCCCAGTACGTAATAAATTAGAAGTACGTATTCTGGAATATCTAGTAATTAGTACGCGAATTTGTATTTATGACTGTAATTAATTTAGCGATAAAATAAAATAAGAATTTGTACGCAGCATAGCGGAGAGTAGTTTAAGTAATTGTTTTAGAATACTGTAGACTATTCACGCTAGGCGGTTATTTGAAAATAGCGGGGCAACGGACTGACAGCAGTGTCCAGTATACAGTACAGCAGTAGTAAGTTTGCTGGTCTAAAACCAGCCAAAGGCCAAGTTTCAGCACCTAGGAAAGTAACAGATCTATCCCCCTTAACATTAAAACATTCTCACATTCAATGTGTTCTGCCAGTGAATTCCAGTATTTTGCGATAAGTGAACTCCGAGTGCTAGGTCACCCGCACTCGTTTTAAGTAGCTTAGGGAGCCGATTCGGGTTTATTGTTTTGGTTATTCCCGCGTGGCTCATAGATTCGAACAGTTAGCTCTCTGTTGAGCGATCAACAGAGAAAGGAACAAGCGATTTGCAGGAGCCGTAGTAAAATTAGTAAAATATATTAGTGGACGGCCAGGTTAGCGCCATCCAGCGGTGAGTAGCAGTTTTGTGTTTAGCAGCAGTGCGGCACTAATAACGCGCTCCTGATCGCCCCTGTTTAACAAAAGTCCTCAGCAAGTATCTGACCGGCTTAACATAAGCTCAAAGGATGGTATACTTGAGCATGTGGACGACTTCTGTTACCTGGGATCATGGATCCGGAAATCAGATGAGGACCTTCGAATACGTAAGGGAAAGGCATGGGCAGCCTTGAATAGGCTTTCCAGGATTTGTAAGTCACCGAGAATTAATCGGAAACTTAAGGTCCGATTATTTAGAGCAGCAGTAGTTCCAGTACTCCTCTATGGGACTCCATGCTGGGCTCTAACTGCTGAGGACACCAAATCTCTGGATGGCACATTCACAAGAATGCTACGCCGGGTTCATTGTGTTAAGTACAATGCACACATCTCCAACCAGACACTATATAACATTGGAGGTGTCTCATTGGTTCCCCCAAGCTTGACACTAGAACAAAATCGATTTGTGATTTGGAATATCCGGTGGTCCGGATAACGTAACTTACGAGGCACTCAAGGGATCCATTTCGGCTACATTACACTTATGGGTTTTATTATTTAACCTTTGTTGGTTCACAGGAAACCTAGTTTCTTCATGGAAAACCGGAATTATGAAAGTGTTGTACAAAGGAATTGGCTCCTTATTTGATCCAAACTCATTTCGAGGTATTGCTTTACTTTCCAATCCATACAAACTCCTCACCTCTCTGGTACAACGAAGACTTCGAGAATTCCTGCAGGATAAGATTCCGAAACATCAGTTCGGCTTTATGCCAGGGCGTTCGACCATGCAACCGTTGACCCAGTTTATCGCTCACATTCAAGGGAATCTGGCTTACCCAAAAAAAACCAACCTTTGTGGCTTTCGTGGATTTCAAGAAGGCCTTCGATAGCATCCCGAGGGCTCGCTTACTGTTCAAACTCGAACATACCTTCAAAGTAACTGGATGTCTACTCAACTTGATCAAAGCTATTCTAACAACCAACTATATACAAGTCTTTGATGGGCTCAGGAAATCGAAGTTAATATACCAGATAAGGGGCCTTGCCCAAGGTGATCCGCTTAGTCCCTTCCTCTTTATACTCTACATCTGGGACCTTATTAATGTAATCAAACAAGCGGCCTCGGCAGTAATAATATTCCTGTTTGCGGACGATCTTCTTGTCATTAGTGACACCAGAGAGGGGCTGCAGGCGGCTCTAGACGCCATTGCGGAATGGTCATCTAATAATGGACTTCAGGTGAACCTCCGGAAGACCGAAATAATGAAATTTCGCCGCGGAGGTCGGCTTAGTAAATTAGATTCATTCAATTACAACGGCAACCCCATCAAAATCACAAACTCTTACACCTACCTAGGCGTTGTTTTTCAACCTACTCTTTCATTTTCCCACCACATCCTTAAGGTATTCACTAAATCTCTAGCAGTAACTCATTCCATAAAGAACCCACGATTGTTATCTCTTTCGACAGCCATAAAGCTTTTTAACATTAAAATTCTACCTATTATTTCATACAGTTTACTCGCTATTTGGCCCCAATTAACAGTGGCAAATTTTACAATGATTGACAGAATTAAGGCAGCATTCTTAAAACGAGTTTTAAAACGAGCTCGAAAAATCGGTTGGTCTTCGCTCTGTGCCAGGAAACCCATTTGGCCAAAGAACTACAGTCGAATAGCAATTTTCCTGCGACCGATGAATTCAAAAAATACATCGGCACAATCGAAGAAAAACACAGAGAGATCAACTCGGATTTCTGGACTGCCCCTGGATTTATAAACAGGAACTGGACCGAGCCAAGATCTGAATCCAGACACGTAATCGCACGCTTCTCGATTCACGGCTTTCACCATCTGGTCTGCCAATCTAATGTTTTCCACGATATTTCCCCAGATTGCCGTTGCAAGTTGTGCGGTGGAGCGGCTCCTCTTCTACACTTGCTGGATTGTCCAGGAAATTCGCGCAGTCTTACTGAGTTAGCAACCAAGATCAATCCTCAGTTGTAACGTAACCAAGGAATTCTAAATTTTCGTGCTTTTTAATACTTTTTACATAATTATTTATTTGTCTATATTTTAACCTTTTACTCCACAGTTGTTGTTTAAGTGCCGCTTCCCTGGCTTGTTAATTAAAAATATATATATATAAAATCGCCTCCGCTTTGCAGGATATTGCTTTCGCCGTGAGGACCAGCCAGTGCATAATCTTGTACTTTGGCAGCCTCATGGAGTGAATAAGCATGGTGGACAGCCCATGACTTTCTTGAGACGCATCTTAAAGGACACTGGCCTTGAAGATGCGGATGATCTAACAAATATCATGGGTGATAGGGAGTTGTGGCGGCGCAATTTTGTCGACAAGCCGGCACAGCATTCTTAAAAATGCAGCTGCACTGCAGCATGCCGATCCTAGCAGTAGTCTTACGTTTTTGATAATTCTTCAATTATATATCCTTTAAGTACCAAAATGGGCTCCATGGTCCCACGACCTATACGGAACCCATTCTGATTTCCACGGAGCAGTATCTCAATGGGATCCCTGATGCGATTTAATGGAATTCTATTGTATAGCTTTGCAGCAATCGAGATCAATAAGATTCCCCGAAAAGAACCATAGAGTGTTAGGTTGCCCTTCTTGGGAACTGGCACCAACTTATTTGTTTTCATTTCTTGTGGGACTCTTGTTGTTCGGTACATGTCTACTATGATGGGATAGATGAGCTTTAAACACTCAGGTATTTTAAAGACCTCAGGGGGAACACCATCTACTCCACTGGTACGATTGATCTTAATGCTCTTTGCAGCAGCCTTCACTTCTGCAAAGGAGATATCGCCAATGGGAATATCTGGGATTACAGACACTTTTACTTCTATAAAGTTATCAGGCAATACCCTGTCATTATTGAGGAGCTTTTCAAAGTGGGCTTTCCAACCATTGAGGCGATC